>CACRXP010002085.1:0-10846 GCA_902702965.1 Spirometra erinaceieuropaei
AAGTCTATAGAAGTCGAAAGACACAGTAGGGAAACTGTGATTTTATTTCATAGTGCAAAAATCATGGAGCCATGGTTCGCCTTCGATGAAGGACAGTGTGCCTTGTTTGAATCAGAGAGGAATCATGCTTGCCGTCTGTTAATTGTATCAGTTTGAACAAGCACCCAGTTCTCTTCGCAAATAAATTCCTTGAGATATCTGCAGTACATTCTGCAAGTTACTGACAAGTGCAATCTCAAGATACCCTTGCAAATATCCCAACTGAAATCGACAGGACGTGGACGCATAGCTTGAACGGTAGAGCGTCTGGTAAGATGACTGAACAGCTCCAGCTCCCATCCTTGGGTCTTCCACCGCCAGAGTGGCAATACAGGTGATCGAATACGGAAGATCGGCTAAGCGTGACGCGGCCGCTCTCTTTTTTATCTTTTGGCAAAAAGCATTGACTTCCATATGCAATGTTGCTTTAGATGCAACTTAAAGACCCACTAGTTTCAGATGCCTTCAGTGAAGTAGAAATCAGAACTATCCTTATTCCCCACATTTCGGCTTAAATGGAAAAGGTCAGTCAGGACTGATTTCTGGTGGTAGCATTGTTGCTAAATCAGTCCTCGGCCACTCGCAATATATATTTTCATAAGTCTATTACCACGATATACACAACTGACTCGTTGACCGACTAACAAGACTATGTAGACAGCCCTCTTAGATATTTCATTTGATGGACGCCCCCTTTCACGACTGACGAGGAGGGCCTATGGGATCATCAGGAAGGATTTCCCTGGACTTTGGTGGCAAACTATCTGGCGCGAAAATAGTGACTATTATGACAGGCTGGCCGCTGTAAACGACCATGTCCACTGTGTCTCCTGCACCATGATGAGCGCGGGAGCGATAACTTGCACATTAATTAACTTATAGTAATAGTAGACTTGCACTGCACCTATCGCACCTTATCCCCCTCATCCATCTGAGCCCGTGTCAAGACATAATCAAGAAAACCGGAGGGGAGGGGGATCGGGCGCAGTGACCGACAGGGCTAAACAGCTGGATTGTGCGTGCTACACACGTCTGGTCTGCCCACGAGGACCAGGTTTTCATCAAAACTGCACAAGAGGCGGTTCAGAGTGTCATAGACGTCACCTTAAGAAGTCATCGTTGCAGCCTGACTCGACGTCCTGAGAGGAGAATCAAGTTCTACCCGTCGGTTTGCAGCCATCCAGGAAACGGCTTTTAACGCGCCGTGATAGGCTAAAAGCGCATAAGATAGGCTATAGTGAGGAATGTGCGCTGAACGCCCTGGGGACGAAGTCCTCAGAGTCGACCTAACACTCCCTTTCTTTCCTCTACCGATCACTGGTCAGTCATCTGACGCGGTAAGTGGGGATTATACCGACGTAGGCAAAAGAATTTGGTTAGTATGTGACCCTCCATCAGAACTAACGAACTAGGTGACCGTTGCAAGGACAGGTAAATCAGTAGGACAACTATATTTTAGATGTTAGATGCGTGGTTTGAGGGCCTGCATATTAACTCATTTTTAACCGTCAGTGAGAAAAACCCAAGTGATTCTCAACATCAAATCTTTTCATATTGACCCAACTGGGAAAAACTCGGCGCCACGGTGGGATTCGAACGCACGCAGTAAGGGGAAGACTTTAGTACAGCCAACGCTCTAACCACTTGAACTACGGGGTCCCGCCGGACGACGCGAGTTTAATCACATTTGGGTCAAGTTACCCGCCCAACCTACTGCAACGTCTGGAATCCACCAAATCTGATACAGTAAGTTGACTGCACAAGCAGGATTCCCTAAGTAATTCACCTAGAATCCACCAGATGACTACCAGGCTCACGTAATTCATAGATGTTTTTGCAGATTTTGAATAAATTATATTGACCCAACTGTAAAAAACTCGGCGCCTCGGTGAGTCAAATCTTTTGCGGGCCATCTGACCTGACCCACTGCAGTACAACAAACCCTTCTGCTTGCCCCTATGGACACAAGAATTCCGAACTTTTCCACTACCGTGAGATGCCTGACTGATGCCTAATTTACATTTATAGGGTAGGCACAGAGGCGTGAAAGGCTGCTGAAATCTCAGTTAGCCTTCACCGTTTGCGGCTGTGTTTGTAACAGTGCCGGGTAGTGCAGTGTGCCGAACGGCCCTGGTTTTGCGAACACCCGCATTATGCTAATAGCCTCGCAGTGGATGTGCAACTGGCCAGGCCTTAGTAGTCGAACTTCGTGCTCTTTGTTTACTTTAAACCGACTGCTGACTAGACAACCTGCACTTCGACCGCTAACACAATCTGTGCTCGGTCACGCGGCTGTCAAAGCCCTGGACCTCCGCGTATCAAAAAGTGTCTGTCCTCGACTGCGGTTGTGAAGCGTACAACAACAGGCCATGATATCTTGCGGATACTTGTGAGTGTATAATCGACGTCAGTTTCTGTGGGACACAGTATGCGACGCCACTCATGGCATATTGTGTCCTCGCCTTTTTTGTAGTTGACGCTTCTGCGCTCTCGTGACTAGATGGAATGTAATCTACTTCTTTTGTGAAAACAAACTGGAAGAACTGCGAATAATGCCCAACTATTGCTTGCACTGTCAGATATCTTGATACCCTCATCATTCCTCGAGGGATCGGGCTCTTGGCACGTGTGCTCATATGCAAGTGGCTGTAGAGATATTAAGTCCGTCGTTTAGCTCCACCCATAAAACCCGTATTATTCGATGACCTGGTTTTTGTACCCCGAGTGGGGTAGCATACTGTGTCTTTGCCGTCGTAGTCCTCCGTGATAGTAACTCCATAGACGGCCGGTCCAGAGACGCCTTCTGGGATCTTCTGTTCTAGTGATTAAGGGGTTTTGTTCAGTTTCGGCAGATACGTTGGATCGGACGCGATGTCGGCTAGCACTGGGATTTCCGAGACAAAGCTAAACACTTGAAAGCATACTGCCTCTTCTTTTCAGATCGCTAATGTTTAATTTTTGAACACTTCGACTCTCCCCATCCTACCAGAAAAATGTCGCCCCGAGCTTCGTCATAACGCCGTGGAAATGACCTTTGTTACCAGAATGCTATGAACTAAAGACAGTATTATCATCGTTGTAGGCTGGACTTGAAATTCAATGCTTGGCTAGGGGAGATTGAAGCTGAGATAGTGGACTGTAAAAGTCGTCTAATAACCTGTGGAAACTAGTGGAGGGACATACAGGGAAGTAAAATCTGACAAAATGTCAAAATGGGATTGCTTAGACGGGCTAATGATTAATCGGTTAGGTTACCTGATTAACCATACTAACGGCGCACAAATTCGCTGCAACCCCAGACGCGTGTTCCGTCGCTGCATGAAACAATCGCGAGGGCTTCGACACATTATGCATGCAGCCGCAGAATATCGGTGAAATGCCTGTGCCAGAGCTTTTAGCTGTTAGTATGACAAATCAAGCAACATATGCATATTACTGACTGTCGGTTGGCATTCTGTGAATAATGCGCTATTAGCCCGCTGCGGCTGATGGATTACGACTCAAATGTTCATGCCAACTTTCGGACTGAGCCTCTAAGGCTTTTCTCCGACTGGTTTACTTACTCTACTTAGGTAATAATTCAAATCAAATAAGCAATCCAGAATTGACATTAATATTTCGTAAGGCAGTACATCCACTGTAAATTGAATTTTCTTCTAAAATTTATGGTGATCTAATGAGCCTTGTCAAAGTTAGTAGGTGTACGATTTTTCATGGGACTATCTCCGTGCATTCAATGACCCATGCACTTTAAAAATCTATTTATTAATTCTTTCGCTGCTGCGGTGAGCGCTGATATAATTTAACTAACGGCTTTTACCGTGAAAAACGGAGAAACAACAGGACTGTTCAGTTCATTCAGTGCAACCGGACTTTTTGGGCTGCATTCACTACAAAATGAGATCCGTATAGGTGGGGTGAACGTTGGGAGCCATGTGCTTTACAGCACCTAGAACTTAGAAATAGAGTAAGAGGGAGATTGATGGGGATGATTTGTTGCGTAGCCATTGCTAGTATGCGTCTTGACTGAGTTTCAGTTACAAGAAAACTTCCGTACGCAGGTACTATCTTACGGATTACGGGAGCCTACTATAATTCAGTAAACCGAGGGGCTAGGAAAGAATAAAAAACCTTTAATTACAGTAGTTCTGCCTTTGAGCCATTCCACTATCTGCACCAGGAGCGTAATGTCTATCGAATTATGCAGCAGCACAACGGGATAAAATTCAGCATTTCAGGATTAAACCGCGAGTGACTATGACTTGTCAAGAAGCATTCTATTATAGTACACAGCGTCTAAAGTTTCAATAAAGTTAGTGGTCAAGAAAAAATGTAAGAATTTCGTTTTCTGTCCTAAGCGAACCGATATTTCTAGTTAATCACCTTTATTTACACGAGGACTGTTCATTTAAAGTTACGTTTTAACGATCCTGGTCAGCGTTATGCTTACGTCTTAAACATATACCATATACTGTTTACTAATACTTTAATTAATGGAAAAGTTCTAAAATTTCCTACAGGATAACACTATCGTTGACTACTTCTTCCTGATACAGTGTTTGTAGTCGTTTGAGTGCATATGTAATTTGTCTAATAAACCAAACCAACTGTTGATCAACAAATATTAAAACACCTTTTAAGCCCAACGCCGAGAAATAAAGTAATTATGCACATAAGGCCACATAGAAGAACCTGGTTATTTTAGTTCGCTCTTAAAAAGGATCATCAGATGTCGATTCGGGAGACAAAGAGTGGATCTCACTTTCCAATCCGTGCGTAAAAGTGGAAGCGGAAAATCCGAATGAAGTAAAAAGCACTTGTTGAACTGCCTGAGTATTTCGGAGACCTGCTGGATCTGATATGCATAGGAAAATGTGCTAGCATGCAAGCGCTGAAGTACTATTGGCAGTCCTGCTGCTCCTGCAGGGCGCAAGGGGATTAGTCTGCAGTGTTCTGCCTACTTCAGATATGCCATCCTGGACCACTAGATCGTCCCCGTATTGACTACTGTCCTCATCTAGGTTCTTAGGTATCTAGATGTCTGGTTAGTTTTCCCCATTCAACCCTTTTCTTTAACAGTTGGTGACTGTTTCAGGGAGCACAGTTTGCGATCGGTTACACAGTTCTAAAATATCTGATCAAAGAATATAGTCGTTATTTGTTCTTTTTTCTGTGGCACCGCATTCCGGGTCATCCACGTACAGCTATCCTTCTCCTGTTAAAAACTAAAATAACTACTGAACAATTGATAGTAGGATCTATTTATAAGGTATTTGTCGAGGAATACGGGAATTGTGAACTAAATGGTAAGTAGAAAAACCCAGCCATGCTCGGAAAGGCAACGGAGAAGAGGGAAAGTTGGGCGGAAGTGAACCTCGTTTTGCTGACGACCCGTGGGAGTCAAAAAACACTCACCGAGCAGATGGGGAACGTGCTGGGTCTGTCGTGCATAGGCATGCGTTAGCTTGCAAACGATAGAGTGCGACCGAAGGTCCTACCCCTCTGAGAGAATTGTTTTATTCTAACGTGACAAGAATGGAGTAGGTGGCCATTAATTCCACCTCAGAAAACCACTTTAAAAGGGATGGGTGGTAGTGTCCTGCTTACAGCACGTGTGACATTCTCGATGATGAAAACCTTCTCGATAATTGGGTCTTCCCCGTACTGACTCCAGCCCTTAACGGATCACAAAATTTTAGAAGGCTGGTGCGTCTTTTCCATGCTGAATATTTCTCTGTTAATTTTCGGCTGTTTCGTGCTGAATTCCTGACTCTCTGTAGCTCAGGAAACATCCTCAACACTCACACTATCAGATAAACCTGACCTTAGACCGTACAGAACAGGGTACATCCGACAACTAAACATTTCCGAAGGTTTATTGAGTGGTGTTGTATAAAGCCCGCCTAGTAACGCTATTCTCTCAGGAGTATCCCATTGTTTTGAAGATGCTGTGAGACCTTACGCGTGATTCATTCCAACAGGGTAAGACAACTTACCTACTGGACCGTCGGTCTGAGAACACAGACGGCTGTACCTGCACCGAACTAGCAGCCCAAGCGTGCTGTCTAAAATTCATGAGTTCCGCCTCCTGCCAATACGCTGTCGATTTTGAGTGGTGCGCGGGAGTGAAGGCCAATCCTGCTGTGGTCATTTGCGCCTACTTCTTTCCTCTCCTGCTGCTTTCCGATAAACTCTTCATTTTCTCCACGGAGACCGCCGTTCTGGACGATGACGAGGAAGCCAACAGACCGGATATGGACCACTTGGTGGTCACAAATACCTACAGCACCGATGACGCCGAGGCGGATGAAGATGACGAAGACGATGCTGGCGATACTGATGTTGACAAAAGTGACTACAATGAGGACGGACGTTTAAAGTGGTCAGTCAGGGTCAAGCGCTTCTACACGGCACCACGGACTAAATTCTACGTTCAGTTTGTAAGGTTTTGCTTTTTCTACCAAGGTCGGTAGACCAAGACTGAATCGTCTTATTCGGTGTCTATTTGCACCCTGTTTCAATCTTTGCAGTGTAGGCTTTGTGGGCAGGTATTTTTGCCCTTGAGATGTCATGCAAGTCGATTAACCTGACAGAAAACCCGATCTTTACGTCTAGAACTGAGAACAAACACCACAGAAGTGGCCAAATTCAAGCTACAGTGTTTCGGTTGTGACTGCTGCCACTGATATGCACGGTTTGGGAACATAGTAAACCCTGTTCTAGCGCCTTGTGGCTGTCACCTGTTTAAGCATATCGCTAGCGTTGTAAAAGCAAACATGGGTATTTTGGCATGGTCTAGCTATCAAAAACCATACGGAACCTAGAAACCTATTTACTGAAATTGAACCAAACAAATTAGTGTGCTTATCTCATGTTGCGTTATTCTGCCCTTTCTTTGTTTTAAGGACCATAGCTTCCTGTAGTGTCTCGTTGCCCTTTGCCCGAAATTTTGCCCTAAACTCAAAGCAGGCATTTGCAGCAATATCTACCTTGTCGGCCAGAGAAGACTGCTGTCAGCGTGTGGATTTTAAGTAATTTTCTTCACAATGGTTTTAGGGGAGCAGGAACACAAGTCAAGTAGAGTTAAGTTTTAGATCTCACTTACTCTAATAATTTAAACTATGTAAAACCGCAATTATTCGGTCTTTTACGGGTTGTAGACCTCGAGCAGCCCTTTCCATGAAGAAGTATTTTTGGGGGCTATTAGTATTTTCCAGAAATTAATGTCTCCCCGCTAAATTAGAGATAATGACAGAACCAGCAATTTTTAGTTGATAAATTGATTAAAAGGCAGTATGGCCTCACTCTTTTTCAACTTTTCAGATTGCCTACATTGCGTTCCTTCTCTTCTACGCATACGTTTTGCTGTTTGCACTTTATCCGGCTTACCTAAGCGCCTGCGAAATAGTCCTTATGGTCTATCTGTCGTCCTTCTTTGTGGAGACTATTCGCAGCGTAAGTTTTAACTTACCTGTTTGCAAATTCTGATTCCAACTGTGCTATATTTTTTGGATACGATTATTTCTAACTTCTTCCTCTCCTACCGGAAATATAGGTCATCAAAAGCGCCCAACAACCCGGCACCTACAATTCTCGACCAAAGAAATGGATCACCTCCTATAGTTGGCATGGTTACGACATCATTCTAAATATTACAAATATAACAGGCCTCCTGCTACGAATAGGCATGGAAACGACATTCATCTACGCCAAAAGCGTTTTCGCTATCAGTTGTAAGTTTTTTTGTTCTACGATATGTTCTCAGTAGGAAGCATAGTGGGAAAGTTAGCGTGATACCACTGTAACTGTTGCTTTGTGGATAATTTCGAGAATACATCCGAAATGGAGAAATTTCACCGAGTCCTCGCAGTCTTATCAAAGAGTAGTTCCGGGGAACGTACTGGGTTGCCCGAAAAGTTTACGCACTTTCCAATTACTCAAAAGGTTGCCATGTTATAATTTTTTAGCTTTATGTATGCTATGTTGCTCTTTGTTTCTTTAGCCGAACGCTTGCAGAATTTGTTTACAATTTACTATTTGCATTAAATTTTGATAATTTACGAAGAAAATGGTGTTAATCGACAAAAATGGAAATTTCCGACATCTCTTATTCGAATTTGTTTGTGGCTCGTTTTTGGCCCGACATCACCTTGCTCGTCAAAAGCGTAAACGGTTTCTGAAGTCCATTATTATTGGCGATGAAGAGTGCTAATAATACATGAATATATAACAAAAAATAGCTAAGTTCGAACAAGCTAGCAACACTCAAACCGAACCTGATCTTTACCCTCCGAGGATGATGTCGGGGGTCTGGTGTGGTTACGGAGGGATTTATCTATCATGAATTGCTCCAAAGGAACAAGACGATTAATGTAGAGCCACACGCTCCACAGTTTCGCCGTCCAGATAAAGGGATTTAGCAAAAAACGCCCAAATTATCATTTTGCGTCATGCCTATGTCAGACCTCACATCGCAAATTTCGCCAGAAATGTCATTAAGGAGCTCGGCTGGGAGGTCCTTTTGTATCCTTTTTATTCGCTTGACCTTACTGCATCGGATAACCATCTTCTTTGACCACTCGAAAACGATTTAATCAAAGTATCCTTCAATAACGACGCGGATCTTCAAAGTTGGATCGAATACTTCTTTGGGTCGAATCCCACTGATTTATTAATGTATAGAATTGAAAAACTACCTGGATGTTGAGAGGAGGTTGTGAGCAATGAAGAGAAAAATGTACTTGATTAATTCTTTGAAAGTTATATAGGAGAACATGAAAAAAAGTTCAGAGAATTTAAAAGCACATGAACCCAATAGATGCGTTCTCAAGCTGATTAAGAAACACAAGAGCTGAAAACGTACAGGGGAATCTGAGGTGCAAAAATGTTCCTCATGTCTTTCACATCATTCCACTTCCGTGCATCTAATCTTTAAAGCTCAAAAATTTATTTGTTGCTAGGTCTGAGTCTTCTCAGTACGTACTATTTCATCTTTCATCCAGAACAGTCCTCAAGGTTATTTTTCTACTTCTCCATACCCTTGTCGCTTCTCCGTCATTCCTCTTCATCCTACTTATTCTTCTCATCATTAGAGACTGTTGTTTTTTCTCATCTACTGCAGAAACGTCTGACTTACATGTCCATATTTCCTTCCAGTATGGGTTTCCTAGCCTCATCAGTTAAGCGTCTTCTAGTTGAGCATGTACTTTGGGGAGTATTTTTCCTGGTTCCTCACAAGCCATCATCGTGCATTCTCCTTGTTTGAATCCTCTCCTTCTTCTTCTTGCATTTCCCCTTTCTATAAAACATAGGCTGAAACAAACTTCTACTTCTTTCGTCACTGCCTTTTGTCGGCACTAGTTATGCGGTCGATAGGCTCTGAAGAGCCTCAGATGCGTCGGACGGGAAAAGAAAGGACGAGGCAGATCTTGGAAAATCCACCACCATGGCAACTCAGCGCATCTCTCAGTATAACAAATTAGGCGTGGTTTTGAAGGCTGCCCACTGACAGGATTATCCGGTCCCTCTCAGGAATTGAACTCACGATGCGATGGCGCCTCTTTAACGAGGTGACCTTTATTACATTCGCGTTTACGTGAAATACAAAACACGTTCCCCTGAATAAGTACGTGTAGAGTCAAAAACTAGATAGTGTGTGTCTTGCGTATATGAACTGTTGGGCTTTTTCAGCCACTAAACTCGCGTCCACCTCTCGTCTTCTCGACGCAGCCTTGTCACCGGGAGATAGCGGATGATCTGAGAAGAGAGGGTGAGGTAGATGCTACGAAAGTCCGCATCACTAAAAGTAAATGTACACGTAAGCCATGGTTGTACCCACCACGTGAGACAGCGGTAGGCCTCGTCGCTCGCGGGGGTCAGCCTAGCGGTACTCGTCCTTATGTTCCTTGGCCTTCCCTCGATTTTTATTGGTCATGTCTTTTTAATTTTTCACACCCGGGAGTATTATCTTTGGGGCAACGTTTGAGTTTTTGTTAATGGAAAAGATCTGTGAAGGACAAACTGTGTTTTTTTGTAGTTTTTTTCTCACATACAACAGGATGTAAATCAGTCCTAGTCATCTGTGCACCGAAACCAGTGCATCGTAAACAAATGATGTCTACAATAGCCATACCTGTCCCACACCCAAACAAATGAGGATCTCGCCTGCACTGATAGTCGTCAGCAGATCTGCCAGTCCTGTAGACGTTCATTACTGAAACATCAAACAGATAATAATGTGTTTTACACAACATTATTCGAAATTTATTGGGGTCAACAAATTTCGTGACGGCTTTTCAACTGCAACCCGTCTCTGCATAACATAGGTAACGAATGAACGCGCACAGCAGTATGAATTTGTACAGAATGGCAGTGCATAGGAGCAAGGTCAAAGTTCAAATTAATCATTAATCAGCTAAGACGTCCACATAAGCATCAAAAAGGAAAAAAGGAAGACGAAATGTTAACAACAAATCACAGTCAGAGGAAACTAGAGGCGTGAGATTACCAGGGCAATTGCAGATTGATCACGTGATCTAACTGCTTGCACAGGTCTGGTTTCTCCCTCCGTATGTAGGCTGCTTTCAAATAACGCAAGGTTCGAGTTGTACGTGCTCGGACAAGTATTCGAAAGGATGCTTTAGGGTCGACAACATGACCGCTATATAACAGGTGTTTCGTTATAGACGAACGGGGGGTTCTATTTTCCTGTTTGAAAAGCCAATTAGGCAAATGCTCAGCGGCCCTGGTTGCCAATTGCCTTTGCGTTCGCCCAATGTACTTGCATCCGCAAGTGCATGTGAATTCA
>CACRXP010002086.1:0-17582 GCA_902702965.1 Spirometra erinaceieuropaei
CCCCCCCCCCCCATAGCCCATCGGTCTAACAGTTGAAAGGCTACTAAGTACACCCTTTATTATTTCCATTCTGGAGGTGTGTGTGTGCAGAGGCGCCCGACAAAGTCCATTACGGCAAGGCGAACTGGCTTAGCAGTCTTTTACCCGAGGGTGGCCGGAAGCCTAACAGGCCGCTCCGCTTGAACTCCAGCCTGACTTACGGTGCTGAACTCCGCTGGCATGAGGGCGGGAGTGGGGACACGCGGTGTTGACGGCCGTTTCGTTCTACCTCCCTCCAGTAGTCAGACTATTAGAGGAGGAAATAGCGAACCAGCCCAGTCGCCGTTAAGTGATCCTTCCTTCAGCAGGCGTTTAGCCACGGCTGTAGGGCGAGAATCTGCCTGCCTAGGCAACGACAGGCGATTCACCAGCAGAGTCAGTGGACAGTAAGCACCCGGGCGGCTGTTCCTCCTAGGCGCCGTGCCTTATTATGTCCCTCTCACTTTCATTGACAGGGATAAAGTATACGACAAGGGGTCAGAAAAAGGTAACAATGGTAGGGGGCTCTCACCGATCGTTCATACAGAACTCACTCGTTCCGTTGTGCCTTAAGGGCTCTCTCTCGAGCCCAACCAGCAGCCGCACAACGGCGCATGATACATAGGCAGAATAGCATTACCGACAAAGACAAGGGAGACTGGAATGGCCATTTCTGGCTAATTAGCCGTCGTCAGCCAGCCATACCCAAGCCCGAAGTGTGGAACACCCGAGCCTCGAACTCGCGACCTGTTGGTTTAGAAGTCCACGCCTCTATCCACCGGGCCACGAGCCCGTTGCCTTGTCGGTTTTCGATCGGGAATATACAATGGTAGGGGGCGCTCACCGTAGTGCCATTCTGCCTATGTATCATGCGCCGCTGTGCGGCTGCTGGTTGGGCTGGAGAGAGGGCCCTTAAGGCACAACGGAACGAGTGAGTTCTGTAAGGACGATCGGTGAGCGCCCCCTACCATTGTATTTTCCCGATCGAAAAACCGACAAGGCAACGGGCTCGTGGCCCTGTGGATAGAGGCGTGGACTTCTAAACCAACAGGTCGCGAGTTCGAGGCTCGGGTGTTCCACACTTCGGGCTTGGGTATGGCTGGCTGACGACGGCTAATAAGCCAGAAATAACCATTCCAGTCTCCCTTTTCTTTGTCGGTAATGCCATTCTGCCAAAGGTAACCATGTTTTCCAAGTGATGCCGCCCACAATGAACAGTACGTGGGCTAACTCATGAAATGTCGTCCGAAATTTCGAAATGCGTCCTCGTTTCGAAAAGATGAATTAAGTATGGTTGTAAAACTAATCATTATGAAGCATAATTCTATAATAATTCGGTTACCTCAGGGTGCCGGCTTTCGAATCGACCTACTTCCGACTGCATATAAGAACTACACTCTGCAAACAATGACCACTTAAGTAGCAGGAAATTTTCTCATCGATTTTCGATGCTCCTAAAAGGGCAATTATATTTCATGGAAAACATGTATAGAAATATTCATTCTTCCGCTCACCCCGTAGAAAATTACATCTTTTTCCAATCTCATACTTGAAGGAAGTATATAATTCATTTTTCGAAAACTTTTTTAATTCCCGGATAATTGTGAGCCCGCTCTGCCGTTACACTTGGATTCAGGGTTTCCAAACTACAAGGCGTACATTTTCCGTGTACGGAAAACCGTACATTTCTCTACGGTATTAAGAGAAGACCATATGAGATTCATAAAATTAAGCAGTAGATCTGGGCAATATTGTTAACTTTACAAGCTACATTGTTAAATGCAGATACTTGACGTTTTACGAACGGCCATTTCACGATATTTAAAAATCACACAATTAGACACTTCTTTGAAACCGAATTATACTCCTCCTTCGAATATAAAATAAAAAGAAGACGTAGTTTTCTACCGAATATATGAAAGAATGAATATTTCTAGGCATGTTTTCCATGAAATATGATTGCCCTTTTAGGAGCATCGAAAAACAATGAGGAAATTTCCTGCTACTTAAGTCGTCATTGTTTGCAGAGTATAGTTCTTGCATGCAGTCGGAAGTAGGTCGATTCGAAAGCCGGCACCCTGAGGTAACCGAGTCATTATGGAATTATGCTGGACGACGATTATATTTACAACCATACTTAATTTATCTTTTTGAAACGAGAACGCATTTCGAAATTTCGGCCGACATTTCATGAGTTAGACCACCTACTGTAAATTTTTTTACCTAAATTTATCCCAATTGCGCTGCCAGTGATATGTTAGGGAAGACAAACGGCACTGTAAAACGCAGAGGTAAATGCGTAGGTCGCCGTTGGGCGCCCGGACATGGCGACGATCTGGGCGGTGGGAATGGGCATGTGAAGACGCCTTTCGCATTCGCTCACGTGTGGACAAGTCTTTTGCGTTTTACTAAAGATTTACATGTGGGGGGGTGCAGAAAAATGAGCCTTTATGGACATTTTTGCAGCACGGCGTCCTCGGGGCGGTTTATTTCAAAAAATGTCATCCTGCCGGGGTTTTGGGCGGTTGACTTCCGTTAATTATCGCGCCGCAGACAAAGTTTCCTTTTCAGGGTTTCTTAACTCGCGCTTGCAAGACCTCACCCGAATGACCCCTATGACCAACATTCTCGTAAGGCATGCTCCATCAGTTACCTTTTTCTGACCCCGATCATATACTTTATCCTCGTCAAAGTAAGAAAGTGCGTTTCCTCTTGACCGGGGATCAGTGGTGACACTGATGACGGCAAGCTTTCATTCAGGTGATAGTTCACTTATTCGCCGCTCGGCTCTCAAGTAGTTCGATATTGCGGCGACATTATCCCAGCTTCTCTGATGTTTATTCTTTCCTGAACACAGGTTTAGGTTTTGCAAATATTTGGCAAAAGGTTCTGCGATCAAACTTAGCAAACTTGGTCTCATTTGATTGATGAATGCCGGCCACTGATGTTCTTGCACTCACTGACTTTTAAATCGATTATAGCTACTAGCAGAAGTATTCGCCTTTGGATGGCGTATTCAGTGCTTACTGATAATCCGGTTTCAAGCAGCGGTTGTAAATGAGAGTAAGTCTGTCTCTCTGTTTGCGCGCAAGGAACCTTTGTCAGGCCTCTGAGGTTAAGCCTCCATTCCTAAATTAGTCTCCAAGGGACATCTGCTCCGACGGTAAGATTCTGAAATTACTCTGTTGGTTAAACGCAGACAACCTTTCGACAGAGTTCTTACGAATGCGTCCAGTTAGTGGTCGGCTGTAAAAAATTGCCACCGATCGTTTATTATGACGAAATTCATTTCGGGTTTCTCGATATACCACTCGACCGTTTGTGGTGGATAATTACCTGTTGCAAAGGAAAACAAAGCAAGATGGACACATTATTTGAAATGAAGCATCTGGGTAGGTTGAATGGACTCCAAGGGGAATCAAACAAAGCACGAGGATAGTATGCGGCCGCCTTCCTCCGACGCTTATTATATCGGTAACGGGGAAGTCGACTAGGTGAGCACAGGAAACATTAATTTATTTTTCTCATGTCTCGAGCACTTCCACGATGTCAGACGTGATCGGGAATGCAGAACCATAACAACTGTGAACATTGCGGTGTGGTGGCAGGCCCGGGTATAGGCTCATGTCGCGCCATTTGGGATCTGACGCACCTCCCTTTTTTTCTTGATATATAAAATCCTGGTCACCACAGGCAGTGTAATACGCCTAGGCGCGAGCACTCTCCGTGCTAGTCGCTTGCTTCCGGCCTTTTTGACTCTGTCTTGACGCCAGATCCAGGCGGCGGGGGAGGAGGAGATAGTGCGGTAGATGCAGCGCAAGTCTGCTACCACTGTAAACTACTTCACGCTCATGTCACTGTCCCGGCTCCCGCCCTGCTATGGAGCATGCTGCGCACGCCGTCGGCTGCGACGGTCGAATTGTCATGCCGGCGTTGTATAAAAACATCGACTGCCTGTGTCCTTATCTAAGGCTCAGGCTGCAATCTTTTCTCGGCATTTTTTTTATCCAGTGATGACAATTATCCTAACAGTTGAGAATTTGAACTCACGATCGGTCCAAAGGTGTGAACAGCCACCTTCGATGATTCACGACCCCGTCACACGCTCAACCACTTTTCATGTATGCGCGATCTGATTGTGCGTTCAGTCCGCCCTGTGTAGTCGAAAAGAAGGTTTGGACAGGGGATGCGATAAATTACCCCCAAACTGAGAGGTTGCGTGGTGGTCGTTTCGTACCTGTTAACCGTTTCCTCAACTCAGAAAAATAAAATACGACAGCTGAAACAACGATATTACTGATCTGACATTTCGAATTTTCAATCGAGTCCGCCATCAGGGATGATCTTAGAGAAGGATACCGGAGGTACTAGGAGCGCAGCATCAAGAGGACCAAGTTGCCATGCAATCAAAAGACTACTATAATTAGTAGCATCCGCATTTATTTTCGGGGGTCTTCATTTAATGAGATGACTGCTTGTTAGACCGCACATAAGTCGTTGCCTCAATTTCACCATTAGGATTTCACCGGAAGAACACGTCAAGTCAGGGCGGCCATTGCTCCTTTTCTCCTTCCTTGAATTTTATATCAGAGAAGGTTTTATTGAATAGGTTCTGGAAATTCTGTAACATTCAACTCTTGATGATAACAAACCTGTAGTCAAAATAACAGCGCTAAAACACTGATTTGTCCTGATTGGAGACAGTCATTTCTAGCTCCCGGAAGACCAACTCTGTCACTAAACTGCAGATTGTGGAGTTCATTGGGGATTTGTAATCTACTGATTGTTTTTTTCAGTGAAGGTAAAGCACGTTGTTGGCAAAACGTGAACAGCCTCATGTGGTGCTCAATTTTGGGCAGGCTCTGACTTTCTTCATGTGCCTCTTCAAGTTTCTAAGGCAACACTTCGTGCACCAAATGCGACGGAGTGGATGCGAATAGGGAAGTCACGTAAAAAAGACGATGATGTTATCTGGTTGAATCCTCCGACCTCAGATATCTGCGAACAATTGGGAGGCTGGTCGGACTGAGTTAGTCGAATTTCCTTAGTGCAGCTTCAGGTGTGAGTACATTCACCTTGTCAAATAAAGGGTAGGTCTGCCTTTTAGGGCAATGGTTGAACGAAGTGGAACTTTTGGCTTGCAAGTTTTGGTTAAAGCAGTGTATTTTAGTTATTGGTCACCATTTGTTCCTCGCGATCAGGATTTTGCCTCGAAGTTCTCCAAGCGATTTGTTCAAACGATCTGTTGCTGTGTAATTATCTACCGTACCGACAACACGGGTACAAGCTAAAAGTCCAGACACGCGTGTTTTGCCGATCTTGTGCTGCTGCCTGACGCAGCTGCGAGGGTCTGATGAGTCGAACTTCATCATTTAGAAATTTTTCCAAAATAAGGACGAATATAGAGTGGAAAAACGCAAGAAGAGAAATCATCCCCGTAATACGGACGGTCATGTGTTGAATTCCGGAAAGAGTGCCTATTCCTGTGTCCTGATCTTAGCATTAACCTTAATAGAAGACTGAAATCTAACTCTGACGTTTGCCTTACATTTAACCTCAACCTTAACCCTAGCCGCGGAGGTTGCTCTTCCCATGGAAGTTGTTACGCAGTCCAGAAAGCTCAGCCGGTCGATACTTCAGTTAAGTGAACATGTAGAGTAAGAATTCAACTCAACGTCTTCATTTCGGAGCTCTCGGTATGTTATTATTAATGAAGACAAGGTAAAGGACCTGTTTACTCTACGGGCTGAGCATGGGGAGATGAACCTCCGAGGCTAGGGTTAAGGTTAGGGTTAGAGTAAAGGTAAATGCTAGAGATAGGTTTCAGTTTTTTGTTAAGGTTGGGACACCGGAATAGGTACCCCTTCAATCCATGCTCTGTTTGTTGACTGAACTGAAGTATCGGCCGACTGAGCCTTCTAGAATACGTCGTAATTTGCAGATCAAGCGCCGTTTAGGGACAGAGTACGATCATTCCATGCTGGCTTGAGGCTTCGATCAAGAGACGTCGTCGAGCAATAGGTACTCAGTAGCAGAAAAATATTGCTGACAAACGCAGTGGAATTTGGAATGGCCATCTGCGAATTGCACGGTATGACCGGCCACACATCAATGCGGTTTGTCGTGTTTATCAGACACTTATGTTTTATGTGTCCCTTATCTGTGGTTGTCTGCGGTGATGGGTTCGGCTGAGTCTGCAGCATTAGGTAAATAAAGTTCCTGCTCCAGCGATCGTATCCTTATTCCCACCAAACTATCCGCGTCCAGGAGAAAATAGGTTTCTGAGCACCCCGTTGTAATTTGCGCTGAGAGAGAAGTAAGCGATCATCGAGAAGATCAAACGCTACACAAACCCAGATGTCAATTAATTATCCAGGGTATCTAACGCCTGGGTAAGGGGAGAAGGGAATTGTTACTTTTATGATAAGAAAGCCTACCCAAACCCCATCTAACAGAGGATGGACGTTCCGGGCTTCGGTGGAGAATTTAACTTTGAAATGCACCAACCCGAATTATTATTTTAGGTGTCCGCAAACTCAAACTGTGCTATGTTTGTCTGTCAGCGGCAAATTAGCAAGACATAGACAATGGTTTCATCATTCTCACCAATGGAGGCGCTTTCGAAATTTCAGGTCTATTAACATTAAATTAAATGAAGGCATTCACAAAATGAGGCTAATCTGTTTTGTACATGACTAACACTTAAGGGTCATCTGATAAGTCGAAATACATTCGACTACTGATATGCGCGAAATCTAGCGATCACAACTTTACGAATATTTGGACACCCTCTAAAAACGCTTATGAGTGCCGATTTAACAGGTAAAGCATTAAATACACCTTACACTATCATCTTAAAATACCCTCATATCACTCCAAAGTCATCTTACAACATTATCTTGAAGGATCCATAGCATTCGGTCACACGTGAACACCCCTACGAATGTAACTTTTACCAGGTTGACAACTAACCAAGTTACCCCTGTATTCAGGCACGCGCATTTTCTTTCAAGCAGTATTTAAGCCTTAGCATTTTCTTTTAAGGTATACAATAGATAATGTCAGCATCGATAAATTCACATGTGCAGGACGCAGTTAAGTAGTTTGCCTAAATACAAAGTAAAGACAAATTTAGAACTGCGTAAATCACACGCATGCTCACCAATGGAGTTTCGATCAAAGGCAATGATGAATGTGCTGTGCAGTCCAATAAATGACGATGGGAGTATGACTGCACAGTAAAGCAGAGGACTTATGTCGTCTCTGGGGCGCACCTTCCTGCTCTTCAGTACTTCCTACAACAAATACAGTTCTTCATGGACTTCGGGAGGGTCCTTTTCCATGAGCTCGAGAATAATTGTCGGATATTTTAGGTATGCTCTACGAAGCAATCTGCGAGTAGGTCAATTTACTGCGAATAATTTGGAGTTATCTTTCACAGAAAAATCTGTGAATTAGTGAATCCGAGAATACTGAACCCCGAATAGGCGGGGGTCGACTGCTTACTGACTGTGACTGTCTCCTCGTTAAACTACCGGCCGGTCGACAGAAACTTATGTTCCCATTTCTTCCTTTTCGAGATAGGGTATGTTGCTTGACTCCATTGTAACCATTCACCTGCCTACGAGATCTCTAGTCTGCATGTCCGAAGTCAGGCGGAACTCTCTATTCCGCCTACAACACATAACCACTGAAAATTCCAAATAGTGCCCACTCAAATGGATTTCAGTAGCCATCAAAATAGGCGGTCAGTTTGGTAACTCGGAGAAAACGTTTAAAGATTTAAAATCGTTCTAATTTTTAGGTTGAAATTCCTACGAAATCGCACTGTTCAATAGAAATAAACCGCAAACCGCCAACAGGGGAAGGGGAAAGTCGCCAAATGTGGTCAACAGTCGGATATGTTGGAAATTCTTTACTGGACTTAAGACCATTTTGAGGAGGCAAAATAACTTATTTAAGAGGGTGCTGTAACCTTTGCACAGCTGAGGTGGAACTCGATGCGGGTGGAATCGAAGTAACCAAAATTGCGCTCTGTGAATGGATTATGGCAAACCCACAGCTTTGATTCGGTAAAAGAACTGGCTGGGTATCACCAGGGTAAAGGGGAATCTGTTAGAGGACTCAAGACTCACGACAATGGGAAATGGATGCACCAAGAAACACTGGTCATTAGATACCAAGACTAGGATTAGTAAGACGATGAGACCGCCACATTTTGCCCAGCGATACCCTCCGTCATTCTCGTAAATCCTGACTTTCGGTCCTGAGAACAACAACCAAACACCAAGCTATATGCTTTTGACCAAAGCATGCTTCATCCTCCCCTATCATCATACATGTTGCCCTTCCCAAGACAAAATCCATGTTCGAAAAACGCACCTAACTGTGTGGCCATATGGAGCCGGTTGTTGCAGGCACAACAGATTCCCTAGACTGAATCAGTACCGAATGCAATTACAAGATGTTAGCATTATGGTCCCGTCATCAGGACTTTTAAGGCAAAACAGGTGGACAATGCTCTGTCTACGGTGAAACTGCCTTATAAAAAAGACATACCGATGCATAGACGGCTTCTAAGCCAGCATAGGGTAAAAAATGGTGATGTCTTCCTAAGTAACGAAATTTGGCCCCCATAAACGTTATATGTCAGTGAGACCTTCGGAAGCCTTTACATGGTTTCGATGTCTAAGTCTACACTTTACTTTCAGAATGGCGCAAAACGTCTATTGCAAGTGAAACCATAGAACCTGAAACCGAAGTGAACGAACGGTTATAACCATTCAGTCTTTTGATCCCGATCTTCCCTAATTACCTCCGTCACAGAAAATAGTTCTACCATTTGTTCCTCTCTTGGCATTGTCCGAGGTACGTTTGAGGAAAATAGACCTCCATGAAAATAAGATAGGCCTGTTTAAATTCTGCACAAGAAGGTCACAATACTTAACACAAAACTACATGTTTACCCGTCGGCTGTAGGTCAAGAACGAAACAGGAAAATCAAGAAAGTTTACTTATCAGCCGCCAAGTTGGAGTCAAACGAATTCTGACCTCTCGAGCATCACGTCCATGCATCCTTCAAGGTGTATTTTTGCAGAAACTATCAGACACGGGCTACTTTTCAGTGGCTGATAATGGCAGATCTTCTTCATATAGTGGTACCCCACATGACTGCACACTTGAGAACGAAAGATTTCTTCAATTTATGCAAATAACCGTTCATTGTTCATTGAGGCGGATACACAGCGTGCCCACGGAACAGGTCACGCGATTGATGCGCTGCATCAACACAGGGGGAGGGGAGATCGATATTCGGCGGGTGTTATTGGGAATGCGCACCCATAAAAAATGCTAACATTGGGGTGTGGTGGACCCCCAGATGCAGTCTCACAAAACGCCAAATGAGATCGGAGCAGCTGCCTTTTTTCTTGGTGTATAGAATTCTGGTCAGTGTACGTTGTAGCCCAGGGTGTGTGGCTGTTCGCCTATGTGTAGGTTTTCGCCGTGCCAGCTACCTGCGTCCTCCCTCGCCTCCGGTCTTCTCGACTCTGTCTTGTCACTGGGTCCAGGTGGGGAGAGGAGGGAGCACGGTAGATGCAACGTAAGTCCACTGTCACTAAGAATAAATCGCGCGCAAGTCGCCGTCCCTGCCCCCACCCTGCTCTGGAGCATACGGTGGACATCGTCGTCCACGACGCTCAAATTTTTGAGTATCCAACACTGTCCAACTTGCCAATTTATGAGAGTGATTCCAAAAACTATGACATAGGTACATCAGCACCCCTCTGGAAACTTATATTTATAACAGGGCCCCACAACCTATCTCCAAAAGTAGGAAAATGTTCAGATGAAACGTTAACATTCGGAAGGGAATGCAGATCCGATATAAATAGTACCAATGTTCATAAGGCGCGCGCCGTAACAGTGATCTTTGGCGAAATAATGTACAAGCAAACTTTTGGCCTATCGTTGACAGACAACCGTTTATCCTCTCTCAAATATGTGTTTCCACTTAAAAGTGTATTCACTGCCGGCGTTCCTTGCTCCTGGAATGTATTATCAGAAGCAGAGTTACGGAAACATTAGTCGAAGTATATACGTATATATATATATTTCTTTCTTAGAAAGTCGATTGATAAAATTGTTTTGGAATGATTATTCACTAACCTATATAACCATGGGCCATGTGTTACTTCAACATTTCATTGAGATTTATCTAAATACCCATCGCCTAGGAGCCTGTTGACATTTTGAGTTGCGCTTTTACGTACTATCTTATGCCCTCTTTTCCTGTTCGCTGGCATTTACGACTTTCCTCCTCTCCTAATTCACAGAACATATGATCACATACAGAGATGTTTCAAAACTCCCACATAACAGTGCGACGATGGCGTCCACCGTGTCTCGCAGCACAGACGGCACAGGGCAATGAACCGCGCGTGAACTAGCTTACACTGATGGTAGACTCGCGCAACATCTAACGCATTCCCGTTCCTCTCACCCACCTGAGCCCGGTGCCAAAACAGAGTTAAGAGGGAACAGTGGCTGACGGACGTAAACAGCCCGGTGCCCGGACGGTGCACGATAGATGAGGGTTTCCACAGAAGCATGGGAGTGCGGCTCGGATCCCGGATCGGAGTGAAGCCCGATTTCTGTCCTGAAGGGAGGATCGAGTTATCCCGTCAGTTGACGGTCTACCAAGCCATGGCTTTCAGCACGCCGCATCAGACTGTTTGAAGACAAGAATATGTGCTGAGTGTCGTGGGCGCGAATTTCCCAGAGTCCACTTTACTCTCGCTTCCCCCTCTCCGAGGCAGCGGTCCACTGTCCGATCCGGTCAGCCATCTGATACGGGGATTGGCCGCATAAAAATGTAACGAACAAACCAAATCAACAAACGTCGAGAAGCTTAGCCAGTCGAGCACCAGGTAAGGAATGGCCTTCATACGCTCTGAATGCAGTTTACTAGTTCTCGGCCCTGCATACTCCCGCGGAGATTAAAGGCTTCACAGATAAAAGAGCTGAGACAGAGTTAAGCAAATATGTACGATCGATTCCTTTCCCTGCGATAACCAGACTTTGTCTAAGACAAATCAACTTTATGAATTGGGCAACACACGGAAACTGGTACCCGCATAACAACTGGTTAAGGGCTAAGTTCCAAGGTGGTACCTATTCCTGAACTCCAACGCCAGCTCTACTCCCTGAAACTTGTCGCAAGGCCGCCTTCAATACGGGGGTACCTACTCCTGTGTCTCCTCGTGAATCGACATGAATTTCACATTAAGAGAGCTCCCTAGCTCTACCCCATGGAACTTATCACTAGACCGCCTTACTAGGGAGGTACCTATTCCTGTGTCTTCCCGTGGATTTCTATGAATTTCACATTAAGAGAGCTCGCGGTTTAAATATTTTGAAGACGCACTTCACCTCCACGAATACTATCAGATCTTCCTTTGATTTGCTTCGTTGGGAAACCAAAGCGACTGGTAGTCCTTCGGAAAATGATTTTTAAGTTGTTATTTTTAGTTCAGTCACGATTCCTAGCTTGACAAACTTCATGAAAGGGAGAAGTGCATTTTCTGTATACCCGTGAAATGTATTCTTCCGTACATGGAGTTTCTGTAGGTCTTTTCTACTCCGACAGTGTCCCTATGGGGTCTGGGTAAAACCGTTACGATTTTTATTATTCTACTACTGTGCGAGAAATGCCCATATGTGTTCTTTCTAATCTCTGTATGTTAGAAGGCATTTTTCCTAGCCGAGAATTACACACGCCTTCCGTGCCAAACGAAAATCTAGGCTCCTTCATAATTGCAGTACAATTACGCAAATAGTATTTTTTGGTGGTATCATTTTTCAGTGGAACGGAACTGCAGTGGCAATTTTCGAAATGGAGCCCAAGGGGCGTATTTAATCGCTTGTTAAATCACCAACAGCGATTCCCACGACAATACACGGTTCTTCAAGCAGGGATACCTCTTAGTTGGCAAGTATGTCGACTCTTTATGTGGCTGTAGATTTTGAGCGACGGCGGTGGTCACCCATCGTGTCTGAACAAGAAATTTCCCCCTTTGGAACTAACATCCTGTTAGGGTTATTTTTAAGCATGAGATTGCACAAGTTGCACCTGTCTGACACAAAGGCCTCAACATGTCCTTCGTAAGTGCAAACTCAATACAGTCAAAACTGCGTAGGATACTTCCGAGAATCCAGCCAGTGGCGTAGCCTAACGGAATGGGCGGCGGAATGCAACCTTAGAGAACATCAGATCGGATATCCAACGGTTGGGGCAGATCGTTATGAACCGGCACTTGGGTCGTGGTGGAGCGATAGTAGGCCTTCATTCGTGTATTGTACTCTGTTCTGCTTGGCAGTTTTTTCGTCTTTTTATTTGCGCGTGATAGTCTTTGCGGTCGGATTTTGACTTCATCTTGCTGAAATAGCAAATTAAAATGAAACCCTTGCTAAGCACAACGGTTCGAGCTCCTAAACTTGCCTATGAGCGTTGCCCTCGCATGAGTCAATAAATTCAGAAGACAGTGTGGCGAGCAAACGTTGCTTTCGATAACTTCTCTTCAGGCCGGTACAGTTATATGGGAATGGGGTACCGTGATTGACCACCAAAAAGAAAACGTTGTTCCTCAAAGTTCCCTTCCAAGGAGACGCTGCAAGTGAACTCCTAAGACGCCTTGATCAAACTGTCTCGAGAACCTTCCCAGCAGGAAGGCTTCGCATATCATTCCCTACTAACTCTATTTTACGCGGAGAAGGCAAGGATAGGCTGCCACCTCAGACCACCTCAATGTGCTTCTACTCATTCACTTGCCCCTGTGAAGCAGGTTATATCTGTATTACGAGTCGGCGCATTTCCAAAAGAATACGAGAGCACTTTCCCGCATGGCTGGCAAAAGGTGAAACTAGGAGAATATACAGGACCATCCTTGCGCAAGCAGTGGATTTAGGCAATCGTGTGGACCCCGTTGAAGCATTTCGTGTGATTTATAAGGTCCCCTCGAGCTACCCTAAGTTACTGGGCCAACGCCTGTTAGCGACAGCAGAAGCGGCCGCCATCAGGTTACGAAAACGAACCCTATGCGCCCAAAAGAACCTCATTCAGGCTCTGCGCCTACCGTGGTAAAAGGTTGACTAACCGATGGCGGCCAACGCCGGCCAACCCTTGATCTAGAAGCAATCCGACCTTACCCCACATAAATATACCATTAAATAGCATTTCGATAAGCCCGCCTGCCTAGAGGCGTCAAATGCGGCTCGAAAAGCATGGGTATGAATGTCGAGGCCGTAATCTGGACGCGGTAGGCGGGACTTTAGGATAAACTGTGAAAAACTGTTGCCGGGCCGTCAGAGCGTGTTCGATAAAGTACCCCGCGTAGAGGGTATGGTTTTGGATCTGCACTATCCTGAGAGTACCGACAAAGCTGCTTTTTCCTCCTCGGGAGGTTAACCTTGTTTGTCAGTACGTGGGCGAAGAAGTAATGGCTGCTGGTTGCATGCAAACGAGGGGGAAGACGAGTCCTGTGTTGTCACTATTTATCTGGCGAAGACAACCGGAAGCTCCGTCTCTCTTCGAGACAACATGATGGACGCTTGATGTTGGGGGTAAATGGCCAGAGGACCTCTCGGTTAAGTCCGTCGTCGACCGCACTGTTCAACTCGGCCTGGTAAAACACGCGTGGCCGTCTAGAACGCATCCCACTAGGGAAGTGAATGGATGCCGAACAGATTGTTTGCTCATGGCGGACAATAAGCAGTGCGACCAATCGTCTCTCAAATTGGCGCTCAGTACACCCGAACCCGTGCTAATCCAGTTTTGCCCCAATTACTATGTCTTATCAAGTGCGATCCTGAGCTTCCGCCTACAGATTACTTCCCCATTTAATCTTCCAGCCCTACTACAAGGTACCTTGGTCAGCAAGGTGCCCGAGAGGCGAATGTGGTCGCATTACAGAACTAGGGTCGTACAGTAGCCCCTGAGGGACCCACGCTCCACGTGACAAACGACCAGCTACAGTGCGTGACCGATCTCATGAAATGTTGGCCGAAATTCTGAAATGCGTTTTTGACTAGGAAGGATTAATAAGATGGCGTTGTAATATTAATCATCATGCAGCATAATCCCATAGTATTTCGGACTCGCCAGGATGTCGGCTTTTGAATGCACTTCCTGGCCTCCCGCAGAAACCGTACTCGGTAAAAAATGACTACTTGCGCAGCATGCACTTTTCACATCGATTTTCGATGGTCTTATAAATTCAAAGATATATTGTGGAAATCATGCACAAAAATATGCTTGTTTCCATTTGTTTGGTAGAAAACCACATTTCCTTTATATTTTGTACTCTAAGAAACGTTATCTTTCGGTTTTAAAAAAGTTTCTAATTACGAGATTTTTAAGACCGTGAGATGTCCATATATACGGCATCGCACGTTTTCCTCGTGAAGTGTACAACACAGCCCGTATGTTTTGCAAAATTTTATGAACTATATACAGTATTTTCTTAAAGGCATACAGGAATATATAATTTTCCTTACGCGGAACGCATGCACCTTGTTGACTGAAATTACTAAACGGTAATGCAAAGGCTGATCAGGCTCAAAATTATTCGGGAATTGGGAAACTTTTTCAAGACCCAAATATACACTTTTTGGGCATAAAATATGAAGAGAACCTGGTTTTTTTATCAAACAAGTAAAAGAAAGCATATTTTTGTGCATGTTTTCCACAAAATATCTTTGAATTTAAAAGACCATCGAAGATCGATGTGAAAAATGCACGTTGCTTAAGTAATCATTTTTTACCGAGTACGGTTTCTGCGGGAGGCCAGGAAAGAGTGCATTCAAAAGCCGACATCCTGGCGAGTCCGAAATACTATAGGATTATGCTGCATGATGATTAATATTACAACGCCACCTTATTAATCCTTCCTAGTTCAAAACGCATTTCAGAATTTCGGCCAACATTTCATGAGACCGTTCACGCACTGTATTTTCACTCAACTTCACAGCGCAGGCCAGAAGCTGGAGAGGGAATCGTTGGCAGAATTTTTTAATCGATTAATAGTCACATAAACAAAGCACACAAACGCACGCACGCGCGCGCGCGCAAGTAAGGCGGGCTGATTAAGATGAGCCGAGATGGGGCTAGCTACACTTTGAACCGCTGACAGAGAAGCTCCTTGTAGTGCTGGAAGTCCTCATCAAGAAAGCAGCAGAAGATAATTCTTTCGACCTGCAAGGCAGAATGGAATAAATCACAACTAGACAGCTATTCTTGTACTATATGCAGCCTACAAATTCAGACGGAAATTCAAGCTGGTACAGGCTTGGCGATTATTATCAAACTTTTCCGACTCTTTTGGAAAGCACTAGGGATTGAGAAGAAAGTAATCATGTGCGAAAAATCGACGGTGTCGAAGTTGGTCCTAAGGGTAGAGAGAAAGAGCTTAAAGCACCCCAAGTGGGTTCGTCAGACCCCGACATGATAAAAAGCCTAGCAATTGCCGAAGCAACAATTCTTTGCGCAAAAAGAATGAAATAATCAGGACATCCTAAGGTCACGGCTGTGTAAGAAGAAATTAAACAGTCGATACCGCCAAACTCGCGGCCAGCATCACAACAAAGGTGTCAATTCCCCAGGTCCGGCGGGGCCTCGTAGCTCAGGTGGTTAGAGCGTTGGCTGCGCTAAAGCCTTCCCCTTACTGCGTGGGTTCGAATCCTACCGAGGCGCCGAGTTTTTCACAGTTGGGTCAATATGAATTATCCAAAATCTGCCAAAACATCAATGAATTCCCCAGGTAAAAGTTTCGTTTTAAAAATTATCGCTACCGGGGTCTCGGGTCAATGATAAACAAAAGATGCAGATACAGAGCAACGGGCTCGTGGTCCAGTGGTTAGAGGCGTGGACTTCTAACTAACAGGTCGCGAGTTCGAGCCTCGGGTGTTCCACACTTCGGGCTTGGGTATGACTGGTTGACGACTGCTAATAAGCCAGAAATGGCCATTCCAGTCTCCCTTGTCTTTGTCGGCAATAACATACTGCTTACCGTAAATCACGCGCCGCTGTGCGGCTGCTGGTTAAGCTCGTAAGGCACAACGGAATGAGTGAGTTCCGTAAGAACGATTGGTGAGCGTCCCCTACCAATGCAGATCCTCGTCACGGAAGATGAGCCGGTTTGTAACAGCAAGACTGGTGGGTGCACTCCCAACTTTGGGGTGGAGGATGTCTCCAGTCAAGTCAGGATGGCCAACCACGTGCAGCACTCACCATGACTGATGGCTTTCGGAGCCGTCTTTCCAGAAAATGCTTCTGGATGCGGCCAGGGAGCCCCTGGACCCTATTCTGCGTCCGCGCGTCATTCCCTGGATCTTGGAAAACTTGCCGAGCCTGTCCGAGATGATCTTCGCGCAGAAGGAGACACTGTTTCACACGCACGATGGTGCAAGAGTGACTGTCAGAGCCTAAACTTCTGGTCAAAGGGAGTACGGCCACTCAGCCCACCGAATCTCAACCCTTTGGGATTATGTCCAGGTTAGGGTTTGCGAGTTCCTGGCCCTGCGGCTGTATTTGTACAAGGCATGGAACAGCATGTTGGTAGTCACTATCAAGACCATGTTTTCCAAGCTCAGACGCACTTATTTCCACCACATTTTCAACCCATAACACTGAATTTCCCGTTTGCCACTTTGGAGATCATGCCCTACTAAGCCTAGACCCTTAGGTGATAATATGGTAGGTGCGCGAGACTCTCTGGTGAGATGGTGTGAGCAGAGCGTGAGGAAAAACGACGACAAAGCGGGGGGTGAAGGAGAAGGATGTGTGCAGAATGTCCCACCTCAGGGTGTGATTCCAGGTACGAACATGAAGTCTGAATTGCAATGTCTGCGGCCGCCCTGTTTGGAAAACCTACAAAAGAGGTAAAGTAGAAGGCATAAGTTTCAGGTGAAAATTCCACTCTGTGGCAGATTCTTCTAAATAACACTACTTCAGAGGAAGTAAAAAGCAAAATGCGCCTCAGTTGCGCGGCCGAAAGGCCCCAATTACGTCGGCAGAAGACTCTAAAGATATCCAAAATCCGTGAAGCAGAGAGGCTATGAATAAACGAAGAATGGGACAGTTAAAAGCCAATACAGAATGCCTTACCAAATATGCCAGTGGCGATGCAGGGGAAGGCAACTGTCTTAAGTCCATTTTCCGAGCACAAAGCTAGGGATGTCTCGTAGCAGCTTTTGAGGACGTTGGCGTCCTTGTTCCGAGGGCCAACTGTGTGAATGACGTCTATAAACGGCAAAAGAAGTCAACAAGGGACGGAGGTATTTATTTGTCTTGCTGATCATTCACATTAGTATGGCGGTAGGAGACTTGTTGGAGCACGTGTAAACATCTAGCGCTTCTTGTTCCCGTAAAAGTGTGTTGATAAATACCATCGTCTGCGAAATTCTAGAACTTTACCACTACTATTTGTACCTGGTGCGGATGTGATCACGCCTGATCTAGTTTCCTCGACGATGTCAGAGATTTTACCTCCTCATGCCTGATGATCCGC
>CACRXP010002093.1:0-11835 GCA_902702965.1 Spirometra erinaceieuropaei
ATGGCAATTAGCAGGTCAACTTAGATGCGGACCATTCTATTAACTGCATACACTTAACAAGAACTTTGAGACCTACAATGAGTATTTCAAACAGGGCCTGCAAGAATCGGGAGTCAGAGTTACAACTGACGAGGTAATGGTGCCATTTAAGGTGAACTTGCTCCCCATCTAGATTCCGCAAGATTTAGAGAGACACTGAATTGAGGGACTCCTTCAGAACTACACCCGTATTGTGCCTGCGGATGCCTAACTCAGATCTTCGTCTAGAAACCAAACAGAGCTATGAGGAACTAATAGACTTTCCTATAGTTTCGTCATATTCGATTTTCTGACATAAGCAATAATGCAGAAAGGAAGAGGCATGCCTTTTCCTACGGCAAAACTCGAAATTAAAGCTGCGCTATGGTATTGTAAAAACAATCAGTTCGATATTTATCCGTCTAACACTAAATCCACCTCTACAGGAATTGAGTTTGCTTACGAGACGACGATTGATGGACAGCGCTGGACTTGTCCGAACTCAGCGAAGCCCGATGAACGCACACCGTGAACCAGTCTGATCCCCGCTCTGGTCCAGGGCGTCTTCAGCACAGTCTGTTGTTGAGCCACGCCACTCCACGTCTCAAAGGTTGTTTACATTGGTCAACCATCGTGTATACCTGATCGCAACCGACATGACACGGAGTCCGTGGATCAATGGTTAGAGCACTGGGCTTCTAACTAACAGGTCGCGGGATCGAGTTGCAGGGGTTGTCTGGCCGACGACGGTCAATAAATCAGGAATGGCAACTACAGTCTGTCTCCCTTGTCTTTGTCGGTAATGCTAGTCTTCCTATATTATGCGCCGCTATGCGGTGACAGGACTCGCTAGAGAGCCCCAAGCCACAAGGGGACGAGTGAGTTTCGTAACGCGATGGCTGAGTGCCCCTGAGTGCGCCTTGTAGGACGGAAGATGGATAGACCAATTCATCCACTGGTTTATCGTAGAAAAAGATATGCAGAGTTCATTCTACGTTCTGAAATTAACCATCTTGATTCGCAAACGGGGTTCCGCCTAGGGTCATAACTCACTGTTCTCAAGAAAAAATGTAGCAAGCAGAAATTAAACAACTCCCAAATGAGTACCCCCTTACTTTGTATGTCAGTGCATGCGGCATCAAGAGTCAAACACCATGGTCGCCCAAGCGCCAACTAAAGCCACAGCAAGCCCTCTCATAGGTGAGAAATTTGTCTGATCTTGTAACAAGACAGGTGGAAAAACATCAAACGCAAGTAGCGCACAAAACCGACGAATAGCTTGCACGCACAACTTGTGTATCCTGTTGCAAAAGAAAAAGTGTGATCTATCAAACCCATTGCGGCAAGTGGGATGAAGTCTACTGCGTTCAGGTGAGAAAATCTGCCCCCCATTCGTATAAATAAAAGGCAGTTAGTGACCAGGGACAAAACCGCATATATCAGATGGTCATACGCACACATTGGACGCGTATTTGTACGAAACAGAACTCACATTGTTGGTTCCTGCCCTAAAAAGAAAGACTGCAGATTCTTGGAGACAACGCACTCAGGTGAAACATGCATAAATAGGAATATCAACTTGGATATCTCACGGAATACTCACAAAGACAAATACAGACGAACGCAGTTAGTCCAGTCAGGGTGAGTAAATGCTATAGAGTGGCACTTGTTAGGCAAGGTTAGATTGCTCATTTCTGTGCCTAGTCTCTGCGTCTGACAAGTAGATGAAGGATTATTCTCGAAAATGTACACACTGCAATGAAAGTTGTTTTATTGGCAAAACAGTTTATTATTTTACTATATATGCATATGTGCGCAAGCATTGAAGGATGTACCTTCCAAGAAATGAACTAAGCTCAAGTAAGCTCTCTAGGAAATACAGGAAATAATTTTCGTAAATTTTCGATGATTTTTTTCCCAGGCGCAATAAATGCGCAAAACAGTCCGAAGAAGTCAATACTGGTCTGCTTATGGCGATGAACGATTTTTATCACGTGAAAAAATATCTGTCTCATTTTCTATCCAACAAAAGCCAAGAATCTCTCAGAACCGTATATTCCGACTACCGTATATCGATACATCGAATAAAACGCAATATATAAAAAGAGAGGAGGAAATGACAAAGACGACATTAAATCCAAATTGGGTGACAGCCTGTAGCAATCGCTGATTGGCTGAAACAGAACAGCATTGGCTTTTACAGATACGCTTGAAATTCTGACTGTTCTATCCATTTGACTGTCCACCGTCCTTATCGACGATTTCCATCGTTGCCTCAGAGCAGGGTGGGCGCAGACTTGCGCGTGAATTAGCTTGTGGTGATAGTGGACTTGGACTGCATCTAGCGCACTCTCTCCCTCCTCGCCCTCCTAAGCCCGATGTCAAGTCAGAGTCAAAAGGACGAACGACGGGATTGGGTACAAGAGAAAGCGCGGCGTGAGCTTGTGCCTTACTATGGGTGCACAGTCCAATAACGCGTACCATACACAAATTTGCCCCTCCCCTCTAGTTGCGCAGAGCTCCCGCGGGGCCTGTTCGCCGCACGACTAACGACGATCTGGGGAGCCAGTGTCGAAGGATTGCAGAAGAAAGTTTGTAAGCTATCCCAAAGAATTTACCTGACCTCATCATCCGTTATGATTGTAGGCGCTCACCGATCTCCTTACGGGAGTTACTTGCCCCGTTGCGGGCTCGATATAGAGCCCCGTAGGCAGCCCAATGGCGACTGGTAGTATACGCAGATGGAGACCACCGACAAAGACTGGACTGGTCATTTCTGATTTGTTGTTTGTCGTCGGCCAGCCAGAAATGACCATTCCGATGTACTTCGTTGTTATATGTGTATACATCTATATGTGCGGGAAAACGGGCATCCCAATCGCGTTACGGGACTCACTCGTCCCGTTATGCCTTAGGGCTCTCTCGAGCTCCCAGGTGTTCTACATTTCGGGGTTGGGTTTGGTTGGCTGACGACGGCTTATAAGCTAGAAATGGGCGTTCTAGTCTCCCCTGTCTTCGTCGGCAATGCTATCCTGCCCGTATCACGCGCCGCTGCGCGGCTGCTGCTTGGGCTCGAGAGATAGAGCTCTAAGGCACAACGGGACACGTGACTTCCGTAAAATGATCGGTGAGCGCCCGTCTGCCATTATATATGCATGTATAACGCTGGGATGATATTTCCTCTACCAGGTAGGGGGACATGTCTAGAGCTCCATTCAAAGCACTGTTAAGCAATCTGATAGCGACCAGTAGTGCTGCAGAAGTGCGACGAAGACAAGGGAGACTGGGGTGATCATTTCTGCTTTATTTACATTTGTTAGTCAAGAATCTCGTATTATCCACGTCTAGATTTGAGTATAGCTTGCTCACGCCTACTAACGAGCCAGAAAGGGTCATTCCAGTCCCCGTTGCCTTTATCGGTATTCTGCCTCCATGCGAGACTGCCAGATTGAGTCTGCGGGCGTAAGTTGGCGAGATTATCCCCAAAACTGACTGGTGAACGATGCTCCTACGACGACCAGCGTGTAAGCCCTAAAGATATAGTCGGCTATTTAGATGGCAAGGAGCCGTCAGCAAGATTCCAGGCGGCACATACAATGTTGCGTACTGTGGTTAAACTCGAAAATCTGCTTCTACACGTATACATGAATATCGGTTTATAGAAAACATGTACATAAATATTCTTTCTTAGATTCATTTGGTGGAAAATTGCATTGTTTTCGAACTGCGTGCCTGATGAACGGGTACCTTTTGGTTTTAAGAAAGTGTGTTATTACGGGTTTCCTAAGATCGTTAAATTCGCCTTTATACAACACCGTAACTGTCTGTTTATAAATGCTGCATATGAGGTATACAAAATGGTCAAAATCCATTGCAGAATTTTCCGAGCTCTATGCAATGCCTTTGCAACAGCGTGGAAAAGTGTTTAACTTCCTGATACGGAAGATATGCGGTATGTTAATTGGAAACCCTAAGCACAGCTGCAAATAGAGGTCGAATCGGAAATTACTTTAGGATAAAAACTCTAACTTGAGGCTGTTTTAAGTGTGCAATTTGATGAAGCCATGATTTGCTACTGGGTGAGTACAAGAAAGGGTATTTTTGTGCATTCTGCCCACAGTATACTTGAAGTTGTAATAGATTTTTCAGGTTACTTAGAGTTGTAGGAATGAACGGAGAATACCCAGTTGTTTTGTTCAGCAACTGTTGGCCCAATGTCGATTTAAAGCCTTCTTTATATTCTGCACAAGAATTCTCTATAAAATTGGCCGCAGTTGCGCAGTCAACAGATTTTATTTGAAAAGCGTAGCTGGCCAAGAATTCGTAAATGAAATATATACGCAAGTCAAACAGCACAAACAACCTCCATCCTTTAAACTTTCGACGTTTTTATCCCCGAATAGGACTGTCCGACTGTGCTATATTTTCTGAATAACATGACTTAACTGCTTGGAAGTACAAAGATGCGAATTATCGGCGATAACTCTCGCACACTTGTGAACCTAAGAGCTTTGCAACACGTAGTGTATGGGTAAAAAACGCAATAACATGCAAGTCTGTCGCATTTGAATCCCGTAGTTCTAAAATGGATTTGTTACCGTCTGCTGTTCTGCCGATTTTAATAAACTTGGACCGGCGGTCCAGGTTTTGGGGTCTGGGACCTCAAGGACGCCTTATTCAGGAGATGGGTGTTTCCCGCGGTCAACTTATTGAATGTAGCTTGCGTGGAACCCGACGCGTTACAAATTAGCGGTCAGTGGTCGACTGCAAAGAGCCGGAAGATCAATGGAAGATCAACGACTGATGAACAAGGCAGCATCGACACGAAGTTTCCGTCGGCACTGAAAACTTTAATTAGCCACTTTCCTCACAGACTGTACACGTTTACTAAAAGCTTTTGCGGAATTCTGAGTGAACCCTGAACCTGCTGAGCGATACTCTTACCGAAAAGCCCATAAAATTAAAGCCCATTTTAGAAAGCGAATAATAGTTCTTGTGCAACCATAGTGATGGTACACCCTAAGAGCATTTTACCAAGAAGACAGATAAAACCGAAAAATCTACTCTTGCCAACGGTATGCTGCAGGCATCCGACTTTTTAGTCCAGCCAAGAGTATAAATGTGAGTTCACAACTTTCTAACAAGGCCCCAGATAGGCAGTCTATTTCTCGTTTTTTTAAATTAAACAGGGGCATTTCTCATTGAGGTGCGCTCTGTGGTCTGTTCAGATTTTTATCGTTCGTACAAAGAGATAGAAATGGGACGAAATCCTGCCAACAGCTGCAAATCAGACACGCTGACCTGCCGCCTTTGAATTGCGTAACTTTAACGATGTTTTTAAGATCACGGCCAAGCGGTAGCGGAATTTTGTTTTCTTGAAATTCCGCAGACGCCATTCTGCGTAAGTTGATTTATAACTGGAAACACGAATTTGCAAGTTAGGAAGGATGATTTGACCGCTCGTCTCTACTTCTTCTAAGTGACTCGGGACGTTTCGGGCCGGAACAAAACTCATAGTTTCTCACCGCACACAATATTAATTAGTTTAAAGAAGATCGGTAACAATCGGGAGATGGCACTCAAGAAAATCCGCATAACCAAAGCAGCCTGTCTCAGGGGACAGGTGGTAATAGGGGTTTTATGGGTGGTGGCTGGTCGGGATGTACAGTATTAGCCAACGGAAAGGCTTATTTGAACAGGTGACTGATCAAAGTTTGCCCGCTCTCCGTTCCATTATTACAAAATGGGTCGCCAAAGCAGTATAGTGGTAACGGCTGAGTGGAAGGCGTATAATCGTCTTCCCTCAGAAGGTTACCTATATTTCTCTGTTAACCACTCAAAGAACTTCAAGGACCCTACCACCGGACGGCACACCAATGCCATTGAGGCATACTGGAGTAGACTGACAAGGAAACCCCACGAAGGAGGCCCTGTATGTGGTCGAGCTGTGTGGGCTCACATAGACGAAGTACAGTATCGTCTTTGGTTTGGCCTCAATGCCATGTCTTTGACAGATGCCTGGGAACTGTTCCTGTCCCATCTCGTGCAGACTTATTCTATTTAATAGTGATTTTGTTTTGTAATAAACTGCCATGATGCGAATGTATGCCGTATATTCAGGTGTACGTGTGTAACGATGTGGAAGGTTAGGTAACAGCGACCATCGTCTATGTAACCTCCTGCGATGCTTGTTAGGCCGTCGCGGAAAGCGCAAGTAGCGTGGGAAAGTAGGCTTGCAAGCGCTGTTATAGCCTGAAGGCGTTTGAGATCACTGATAAATGTATTATTTCTAGGTAACGGATTTTTTTGGGTGCCATCTCTCGATTGTTACCAGAAGATCCTTGTATTTACTTACGAAAGGCAAAATTTTCGCATGTAGATTGGGTTGTCTTATTTTCCTGACTTCATTAAAATTGTTCCCTCCCACTTGATAGAATTCAGTAGCCGAGCCACTACCTCCGGTCATGAGCACTTACTTTATTTCTGCAGCCGCTTATGGCATAAACTTCGGATTCAGTTATCCATTTGAACGACAATTAGAGCTTTCTTGATGCCTTTGTTGAAATATGTGCCATGTGAGGTCTGAATCAATTTTGTTGGGAAATGGTTTTTTCGGAAGTTAATAAAAAAACCCTTGGCCTCGCGTCCTGGACATTTACGCTGTCATAAATTTTAACCAAGTCATGAAATTTGAGTTAATGTCTAAGTGCATTTACGTAACTTTATTTCTATTGATAAATGCTGTAAACAGATTTTATACTTTAAGATCCACCTGGCGACTTGTTTAGGGCGCATGTCTATGAGCTGACCTATGCCGAACGAAGGTTTTAACAGTCTTGAGGGTTCTGAAGGCAACAGCGGTGTTTGCAACTCGTCAGTGAACTCTGGGTTACCGGTACGATTTATTTCAAGGTTATCAGAAGGAAATTTAGAGGCTTAACCCGATTCCATACATAACAAACCTGAGTAATCAACATCTCTCTTGCCGGAATCGCTTCATAAATGTGTACAACTGTCCAAGTTGGCAGTAGTCAGTTGTGCAGTTCCCAATCTAAACTCACTAGTTTCCAAATTTCTGACGAAAGCTTAATATTTCCCGCTGAGATGGCATTTTAGCCTGCACAAAATTAATCCACAAATTGAACGTGCATCGAATGAATAATTACACGTCCTTTGTGTAGTACCTGGGCAAATAAGAATGGTCTGGGACCGAAAATGTGATCCTAATTTACGCATGTTTCAACCTCATTGAAGCGAACTCTGACTTTCAAGTTGAGGCAGTAAAATTCCGCTTATACCTGCCCTTTTCCCCGTTTCAGGTGAAAATCTGGTTTCAAAACCGTCGTTATAAGCTGAAACGCCAACTACAGGACAAAAGTCTCGAGCTGGCCACGTACAGTTCCTCTCAGAACTATAACCAAAACATCCGTTATCCCTGCACTGTTGGTCCACATCGTTCAATGACTGCCTACGCCCATGCTGGGGGCGGAGTAGGCACATTACGAAGGTCTAGCGAAACCAGTAGCGGCGAGTCACTGGACTACGGTCACAAAGGCGAGGCCGTCTTCGACCCACACCACTCTAACCGTAAGTGCGGTGACAAATTGTACAATTACCTTCATCTCGGTACGGGCAGTCAGGTAGACGGAACAGGTCGTCGCGACTGCGATCCAACGACAGCGGACGTGCAAAACACGGGCCTTGTTCCCAGGACACCCCGCAGTGAGGGGGAACTGTGGTCCTGCAGAACCCCACAGCACCCCCACTCCCGCCCTCCTCACCCGCCGGCATCCTTCGATGTCGCCTACGGAGGGCCAGCCACTGCGCGTCCAGCCGCCACCACCGCCGGAAAAGTCCCCCCAAATCCCAGTCAGCGGTCGACAGGTGGCGCGCATGTCGACTCCCGAGCCGCTTGGCTCTCTGTGTTCAATCAGTCAGTTACTGCCGGTCATCTCTCGCATTCTGCCCAGTGCAACTGGCCTGTCAGCGGCGATGGGCCGGGGGCTACGCAGTCGTATACGATGCCTCAATATCACCCGAGACAGTCAGGGGAGAATCGCTTTCAGACGGTTCCTTACAGCCAGCCGATGGGATTCTGTGCTAGCGTCCCAATGCCTCAACAGCAGCAGCCTGCAAGAGAATTCTATCCAACGACCCAGTCAACACCTGCAGGGTTTGTGGGCAGCTTTACTTTCCTCGAATCGCCTGATCGTGTCTCGAGTACTGATCCCTCTACGGCGTCCAGGAGCTCGTCCTCTGCATCTCCGCAGGCAGCACCATCGTCCCCGAATGACCAGCAGGGTCTGGAGCGTCGCGGACTGAGTGACTACGCTACAGAATTTCCTCTGCTTGCAGTCTACCAACCCCATGCGACGCACAGATCGCTTGGACTTGAATGCTAAGGCTGAGGAAGGAGATCAAAAAAGAGGAAGAAATGAGGCGATTAATGTATCCATCGGACCCCTATCGAATGTGAGAAGACTAGGGCCCGTTGAAGGAGACGACGTCTTTTGTTTGGTTCCTACTCCACTTGCTGCCGCAATAGGCATCAATACCCCCCCCCCCTCCGCCAGGATAGGCGGGACCACAAAAACTCTTTTCTTACAGACATACGAATCTCTCCTTTGTTTATACTACTACTTCTGAAGATTATTCGTGCACATTAAAATTATCAACGCCTCAGCAGTGCGTCCGGTGACTCATGGACTAGAGAATGACTGGGCATCATCACCCAATGAACTGTTAAACGTAGCACAGGGTTGGCGTCGACTATTCTTCACCGACAGTGTGAGGGAACACGAACGGTCCGCTTTGGTTCAGACTGAAGTTCCTTTAGGCGGTAATAAACCGAAGGACACTCAGTGAGAAAGGGGTTTTTTGACAGATACATAGGAGCCTTGAAGGGCTGGTTCCGTCTACTTTGACATCCACCACCCGGTAATTTCCTCTCCCCAAACCAGTCGGGCCCTGTCTCTGAGGGTTGCGAATGTAATTTTTTGAATTCGTCGCTAATCTTTAAATATCCAGCCTGCAAAGACGCGAGCCGTTTGTCGCTGGCGGTGTGGGGGGGGGGGTGCCGTAAGTGTAGACACGCTAATTGCAAGATTGCAATCTTTTCTAATCTCCCCATCAAGCCAACATGGAATACAATTTCTCATCGTCGCCTGGCTTTACTAGATAAGGACTACTGTTCATACATGATGTACAACTTTTGTAACCCGCAACACATACTGTGCACCAGGGTAAAATTGGCGAGTGGCTATCAAGTATATATAAAGTATTATAGGTGGTTTAACAGGTTTGAATAGTTCAGTTGACCACAGTGCGAAAATGCCAACGGCCTCGGAGGGACTCCAGCCTAGGACAGTGAGGGCAAAGTGCTTCGCGCGTTGGCCGTCATGGATTTGAATCCCACCAATGCCGGTGACTTTTTCACAAATGGGTCAAGTGGATTATCCAAACTTTCCAAAAAACATCTATTTAAATGTGGGTCTGGTAGTCATCTGGTGACATCTAGATTTGATGTTTATGAAATCCTACCAACTGTATCACATGCGGTGTTTCGTTGGGTCGGCGGGTAACTTAGCCTTCATATGATTAACCTCACGACTCTCGGTCGATGCCTCATAGCCCAGGTGATAAGAACTTGAGCTGTCCTTAATTCATACCCTTAATGTCGTTGGTTCAAATCCCATCAAACCAGCAGAGTTTCTCACAAACCTTGCAGCTGTTATTGAATCAGCCGCAGGCCGAAATTACGGATGGACATGAACAGAAGTTCTGGTCAAGGCTGCGCAGTCGCTGAGACCTGTTAACTGACTGGTCGGGTTGGAATATAGCAGAAAAAGTTTGGTCTGCTTCATTAAGAAGTGTTATCTGAAAGAAGCACCTATTTGGCCTGCCCGTAGGAGCAGATAGCTTTCATTTGCCCTATTTGCATCTTTAAAATGATGCTCTAAAACGTTATGCTCTATATTCTGGTGTCGTTTATGGGCTGTAAGAAGAAGCCTTATGTATCTTCTTCGTGGACGGTTGCTTGTTGTTTTTAAGTACAATTTTGTGCGTATCTTTCCATAGCCAGAATTTTTTAGCCGGTGTTTGAAGATTCGTTCTAGGTAGAAGACCTCGATGCAGCATTTGGATGCCCTGTCGTCTGTTATGAGCAAAGAAGCTATCATCGCTTATATCATTTATCTCAGGTAACAAAATCAGTTCTGTTGTGCCTTAACCATTATGCACCCAAACCGGTAAAATCTTGATCGAGATGTTGTTAAATGTAATCACTGAGATGTTGCTCGAGTAAAGAACGATATATCATTAGGCCGCATAATTCCGTGTCGTTTCATATGCGACTGGTTGTTGGCTTTTGGCCGAGTAAACCTTGCTTCGAAATAATCAATTCTTAAATGGCATGCATTTTTTTACTAACTTTCACTACATGCCAAACGTGTCATAGTTAACAGATTATGTGGCAAAAATTAATTTACAATGCTCATTTAGTTTGGACTCGCGATTTAATTCTATCAGGAATTTGGAGGAACAAAGTATATCCGTTTTTAAAAATACTATGAGGATTTTCAGATATTGATCGCAAATATTGATCACGACTCCTGCATGTGTTGCCTCTACAAAGAAACGTGTAGATTAATGCGAGTGTCATGTAGATACAATTCGTAACTTATATTTAATAAACTCTAGAAAAAACGCAACTTGGTGCTTAAAAAGTAAAGGCTTAAGTCGACTTTCTAAAACTGTCATGAATTACCATCATGACCAAAAGTTCAAAAAATTATAATTATCTACAGTAGGTGGGCTAACTCATGAAATGTCAACCGAAATTCCGAAATGCGTTTTCGTTTCCAAAAGATTAATCTAGTAGGGTTGTAAAACCAATCATTGTGCAGCATAACTCTATAATAATTCACTTACCTCAGGATGCCGGTTTTCAAACAAACTTCTTATCGCCTGCAAGCAGGACCTAAACTCTGTAAAAAATGACTACTTATGTAGCATGCATTTTTCTCAATGATTTTCGATTCCCTTAGAAAGTCAATTATATTTCATGGAGAAAAAGCATAGAAATACCCATTCGTCCACTCATTCGGTAGGAAATTACGTCTTTTTTCAATTTTATACTCGAAGGAAGGATATAATTCGGCTTTAAAAAACTTAAGTTATTCCCCAATAATTTTGAACTGGACCTGCAGTCGCACTTGCATTCATGGTTTCCAAATTACAAGCCGTATATTTTCCGCGTACAGAAAACCATACATTTCTTTACGGTATTCAGAGGAAATCATATGAGGCTCATAGAAGTTAACGGTGGCTTAAACCATATTGTTAAGTTTGGAAGCAACACTAGTAAATGCAGAGATATGATGTTTTATGAACGGCCATTTCACAGTATTAAAAAATCTAACAATTATGAACTTTTGAAAACCAAATTATACCCTTGCTTCGAGTATCAAATTGAAAGAAGACGTAATTTCTTACCGAATGAATGGAATAATTAATATTTTTATGCCTATTCTCCATGAAATATAATTGACTTTCTAAGGGAATCGAAAATCATTGAGAAAAATGCATGCTACATAAGTAGTCATTTTTTACTGAGTGTAGGCCCTGTGTGCAGCCGACAAGAAGTTTTTTTGAAAGCCGACATCCTGAGGTAACTGAATTGTTATAGGATTATGCTACACAATGATTGGTTTTACAACCCTACTAAATTAATCTTTTGGAAACGAAAACGCATTTAGGAATTTCGGTTGACATTTCATGAGTTAGCCCACCTACTGTATGTGCCCGCGAACAAGACCT
>CACRXP010002095.1:2357-17336 GCA_902702965.1 Spirometra erinaceieuropaei
CTGCGTGTAAGGAATGGATACACAGACAGCTTAAACGAATTGTTTTTGGCATTTAAATGCAATTTTTTGTCCATTTCTGTCTCTAACAAGGCTCGGCATGCCCTTATGTCTGCTGCCCACCTAGGTTTTCAAGACACTAAGGCAGACTCGAGTTGCCCTTTTTGCTTTCATCGTGACTTTTAATGCTCCTCTTTCGTTTGTTTCACTCCATCCCCTAAGTGATTACTGAACGCGTACTAACTTCTTTTATACAATCGTTTAGATGCTTTTACTCTTTGGCTTCCTTCTAGGATCGATGTAGATTCGGTTCAGCTGCCGTGGTCTTTACGTGTGGAGTACGTCCCTAATGTGATCCTTTTCCCCCGTAATCGGTAAGCTGCCAATTTTACTTTCTAAAATTGAAATCCTAAACGCACTATTGTCTCTTCCTGTGCGCTCGTCGTTACTATTAACTTGATCGCTTTTCCGCCTCATTGATGATCGCCCTATCTCAATGCTTCCCACTGTTTGGGTCTTTTTTGCTCTCCAAAGCCAACAGGCCTGTTTGGACGTGTTTTTTCCTGACTGTACGCTGTTAAAAATGTCGCTTGCCGATCTGCCCTGATTGTGTGACGGAATACTTCGACTGAAGTTTCCGCAGCAGGACAACCAATAACAAGAAAAAAGCCGAAAATTGCCCTTGTGGCCGCCATCCCCTCCCCCAGGCACACACTTTTTTCTAGGAACAGAAGAGAAAGGCGTAGACCAACTGGCATTGTCAGTCGACCGGTGGGCACACGTGGCCTAGCTTATCTCTGTGTTCTCATGGCCAATGTAGTTACCGGGCGTACTTCGAATTAACCCACGCACACCCGCATGCTGCAGACTAAACCCTTTCGTTGGATCGGTGTCGCCTTTTTCTAAGGGGCGACTCACTGGTTCGTATTTCTGCGCACGACTACAGTTGCGGTGAACTGCGCACTTTGAGTGTTTATGCAGACTCTTCCTCTGCCTTGTCGGAGTTTGTATGCTGTTCAGTGCCAATCTACAGTAAATTATTTTAATATTGCTTCTAGCACTTTTTGCCACACTGAGCTACTTGCCAATCCTATCACAAAAATGGGCGTCCCCTTTGAGCCGATGAGGTTTTCGTGTGTTTTTTTTGACATCTTTAAATATGACAAAGTGTTGTTTCCACTAGGTTAGTTATCTTTATTAAAACAAGCGCTAGCCAGTAAGTGTGCAGTCATTTCGGTGGGTCATGTAAAGGGGAACTCAGTTCAAATGGAGTGCGCCTTTCCTTCGGATGGGGCATGATTACTTTCATGCAGCAGGAACATTTTGCGATTCACAACCCAGGTAAACCGAATTTACAATTTAACTAATTCTTTTTAAAATGGTTTATTCTGAATGTCACGCGGCATCAACCACCTGCCCCTTCCAGCGGCACTAAGTCAGATGATATTTGTTATCATGTGCAGAGGCTAACCCTGTGGTAATCGATTTGCCCTTATACAGTAGATGCCGTTAGAGACCACCAGTTCGTCTAGGTTTTTGCATGTGGATCACTAACACATCCGCTCTCCCCATCTCCCACAAGGGATCTCCATTTTGAGCAAACAATGACATGAATTGGGTCCTTGGACATCATTTTGTCCGGAAAGCTGGTGTACCACCGGCCTTCCGATCCCTTGGATTTCTCACGTTTCGTCGGTTTCCCCAGGTGCCATCGGATAGTTGACTTCCAACTGTCTTCCAAAATTTCTCATTCATTTGAGTGACTCTTTGTTGAACGAAATTTCCAAACCGTCAGTTTGATGCTCTTTAGGCCATCTCGGTTTTTATTCGGAACGACCGCACCAAACTTCCGGGGCACTCCCCAAGAAAAAAGAATCAGTCCCCTTTCCTTTATAGGAATTCTGTCCAGACCGAACCGGATAAGGACGAAGCCTCAGTCGTGGTGTTAGTCGCTGCCTCCAAGTTACCTAGCCGACAAGTTGAGCAGCCGTACAGACAATCGCTCCCTCGATAATAAAACGGCTTAAAGCTAAACGACGAAGTCTGGGGCAGGAAAGCTTTGCGTGGAAAGCGCATCAAAGTTGGCGAATTTGGGTCAGGAGGGTCGCAAACTTTCAAATAAGTCTAGCGCGACAGTGAAAAGTACTGTGCGTTCTATCAAAACTCAGTACTGGTCATTCTTTTTCCCTCTTTCAGCACATCATGCTTTTGCTTTTACGCATGGACAGATATTATCGATAAGAGGGCAGTTGTGAAGCTTTTAACGTAAGGTCACCTTTTTAGAAGTTAAAGTATTCAAACACACATTTAAATATCAAAAACTGCGCAAAAATTTCCCGAGAAATGCCATTAAAAATTCCCCTATCCTACAAACAGTCCCTTAGGCCAGCCCTGCTCTGTTTTCTACCTGGGTGACACGTCCTGATACCCAAATGTGTTTCGCCTTAAATTTGCCAGAGCAGTGGTCTCACATATGATATGTTTATGTTAATTTCAGTGATGGGTATTGCCTTTACCCAAAATCAGTGATTTGAAGTTTCTTCTCCATTGGACATAGCATGACCCTAAGGAAACTGCTAACGAAGCGCTGCACAATTCAGACTTTGCTTGGCGAACTGGCTTCTCCAACCACTATTGGAGCAATCCTTTGCCCCTTTTTATGAGCATACTTCAGGAGGCAGGCCGTATGATAGATGTGTAGCTCAAAGCTTCGCATATAGCCCATTGTCTCCTCTGCATGCATATCTAACACATAACCTACGTAATATGTCCTTGTTGTCGATCTAGGGTTGTTGAGATGTATGTCTTGTTCACCGGACCGAGATGGTTGCTGACCGAATACCGTTTAGATCACCCGGCGTAATCAGCTAAGCTTCCAAATCCGCGTTTTCCTTCTATATGCTGCCCGAAGTACACATTATACTGTACTTTATAATGGCGTTGCGCGCCGACCTGTAACGCTGTTAAAAATATCCTCCTATCCTTTTAAAAGACTGAAAATCGATAAACTACCTCACCCAGTTAGAAAAAGTGAAAAATCTGAACCGATAGACTGGCTTTCCCGATATCGAGTTCTTTTCTATCAATAAGACTCTCGGGATTCAATTCTGTTATGCCAGTTCATTAATTTCTTGGGGAGTTTTCTACCAGTTCATACCTGACCGTCGTTTTTTAATGTCTACTCCAACGCAACTTATATCTTTCCCTGATCATAGTAAATCCTACTCCGCAGTTCTTCCGGCCGCTGCTATCTCATCCTCCGATCTCTACAACAACTTGATCGCCTTTGTGCTTGAACGCCTGAAGTCTGCCCCGCCAAATGATAGAGGCAAGTACAGGTCGTTTGTGGGCATCCCCTCCGGCTACCAAAATAGGAACAACTCAAGGATCGCTTACACTGCAGACACCTACTTGGCCACAGTGAGACAGCACTGCACCCTACATAATTCCTCCCGTGCCTGTATGGACTACTTCGCATCTGGACCACTGGAAAATCACGCCAGGCAGATAGAATCGTCCCGTTCTCTCTTGTGCCTTTTAATGCGTCGTCTGGAGACCGGGCTCACGGAAGTGAGCCACGCATTGGCCCCGCCAGATGACGGCTTGGCCCTGCTGGACCGATTGACGGCTGCAGGCCGTGCTCGCGTCCACCGATTGCAGGATGTACAGCACGCACTTTCTGGCCTATGGCGACGCCTCTCTGGGGCGGAGGCTCTTTTTAGTCACGAATCCGAACTTACTGCTTCTTTGCGTCAGCGTCTTCTCGCAGTTTGAGGTCACCATCTTCCACCCTCCACTGCCCTTCGACTTTTGCCGACGGCGGAAACCTTGACCCCCAAATAACCCCTTTGTGATCGAAGTCCACGGCCAGGGCAGCTTGGTGAATGTGTGTGCGTGTGTGTTCGACTTTTCTGCTCACCTTTTATAGCTCTCTTTTGTCTTATTTCTAAAAAGAAACCTGAGATTTTTCATCTTTACACTTGCGTCTTGTCCTGGTTAAGTGTGGACTGGCGCTATTAATGGACAGAGACTTTAATTACTTTTTTGTACATGGACTTTGCAGTTTGGAGGTTTTTCGTTATGGCCATTTGGAACCGTAACTTGTTGCTAGCCTCGATTATTTAGATTACTCTAATCAATATATGCGGGGTTTCTTGCATTAGTAATAATAGCAACAATACCGCCGTTGCCAGCTGCTGATTTATGGTCTTTTCGGTCCCTTGGGTTCTATGCTGCCTGACGTCGGACATTTACCTGATACGATCACTTTCTGGACACCGAATATGGACACTGTCAACCGCAAGCTGACCATAAAGTAAGCTGGGTAGCACTGCCTGGTCCTCGTTCTGCCACAGTAGACATTCATATTGAGGCGTATTCTCGAATTCAGCCATAGTTACCAGCAACCGACGGCCATCTGCTTTGTCGACGTTGCCGCCGCGTTCGATTCCGTCCATTGTGATTCCCTGTGGCGGACAAGGGCGCTAGATGGTGTACCGCCGAAAATCATCATGATCAAGGTCTGCTGACTCTCCACCAGTGCGCGAGTTCTGGTTCACAACAATCTTCCGCAACCATTTGGTCTTCGGTCTCGCGTTCGACAGGGTTGTATATCCTGTCGCCCATTCTGTTCAACTACACTATTGGTTGGATTCGCGGAAGGGCCCTACACGAAGATGACGGTATTGAGCTTGCACCCGGACACTGGCTGACTGATCTCGACTATGTCGATGGCATTACCCGACTAACTCCAAGTTTTCGCGATCTGCAGGCTATGGTTTCACGGGTGAACAATGTCGCTAAATCGGTCGGTTGGCCCATAAATGCTGAAGAAACTAAACTGTTTTTGAGCTGCATCCGTGACCAGGAGAAGGCAACACTCGAGATTGATGGCTGTCAACTTCCAGAAATAAACAGTTCTAAATACCTCGGGGGGAGGCTGCTGCCGAATGGGCAGAGTAAGGATGGCGTTGCCTCCCGAATTGATGCTTCCCGGTGGGCCTTCTCAAGCTTTAGAAAATGCCTATGGATCCGACGCGACACCTCCATCGCCATTAAGGTTCGCGTGTACCGTGCATCCGTCCGATCTGTCCATGGTTGTGGATGCTGGGCTGTGCGTGTGGAGGTCGAGCGAAAACTGGAGGCATTTGACCACCCCCGCTTGGGGACCATCCGTCGAGTGAAGTACATCGACTTCGCCTCAAATGAGACAGTTTGCATTCGATATGACAGCATCGCACGGATAACCCAGGCCATCCAAGATAGGCGACTGAGGTGGTTTGGCCATGTTCTTCGTTGTCCACTGAGGAGCTCGGTGTTAATGCCCTCGATCCAGCACCGTTACACCATTGGGGACGTCGAAGTGGTAAACTCAGAACCTGGCCCGACATGGAGGTGATTCTTAGACCTTCAGTATTCGTCTTCGTTGTTGGTGAAGAGAATGGGTTGAATTGTCCAGATCTGCTGCCGCGGATCGTCACACGTGGAGAGGTGTAGTTCGGGACATCGTCGAGGCCGGCTAGGTCAGGCATGATCGCAGCCGTACGAAGTACAAGTAAGTACCATGAGGACGTTAGATGGATAGACTGGATCCACGGAACAGATGTTGACGGGCAGTTAGTAGACGTGACTGTTTTTGAGAGTTTGGCGAAGCGAAAAGCGCTGATGACTCCACTCTGACTAAAGTCCTTTCTGATTCGTCCCAGCTTCTCATGACAGGGTGGAGCGAATAAGCTGACGGACAGCAAGACTACCAGCAATTTCAATAAACCAACTGATATACATCTCATACATCGATTTGTCGTCATGAGAATTGCTGGTGTGACAGCGTAAATTCAGTCTGTTGGTGTGGCTACCATCTTCAAAATTTTGCCAAAAGGCTGCGTCTCCGGTCAATCGGTACTGCTGGATAGTGCTTTGAGATCTCTGGAAGGCAGTTGTGGTCAAGAGTCCTGTTCCTCATCTTCCCGATTGTCTCGAGGATCTCATAGGCATGGTCGCATGGAGGATTGGCGAATAACTCTGTTCTTGTCAGAGCTGAGAGTCGGACTTCAGTTATTCATTCTTGATGTGGCCCCTATTGCACCCAATTGCGTGTGGCCCGAGACACCTTAGGTAGTGCCCCGAACATTTGGGACCGGGGGTCATGTCTGTGACGCACGTAAACGAGCCCGTCACATAAGCAAGCCAATCATGGTGGGGACTCCCGTTATTTTATCATAGGCAAGGTGAGCCAAGCGCCAGTTCTGTCAGCTGGGCTGCATTCTTAAGTCAACTCTGTCCCCAATATTCGACAACACTCGCGACCAGCCAGCGGTGGGGATTTCCGAGGCGCGTTACCCTAAAAGCGTGAGAAAAGTACGATTTCGTATAGAGGTCGGTGCCTCTTTTTAAGAATATACGCCTGTTTGAGTAAGTCGAATACCTCGGATTCCCCTTTGATGGAATTGATCCATACCCACAGCTTCATGAGGTTAAGAAATTAGAAGGACTGTGCCTTGGAAAAGTACCGCAGCAATGCTCAATCCTCGGGTAATACAAGCACTGCGGCTGGTTAAATCGTGTACGCCATTCATGCCGTACTAAATATGGGCTCGGCGATAAAACGAGCACGGTTAGTTCGAACGAATGAAAGTCACAGAAAGTCCAACAGTCGCTCAGCTTCTGAACTGAGCCTTTTGTGGAAAGGAAGCTTAAGGTATTTTGGAGTTGCAAAAATTCCCATAGCAGTAATCAGAAGACGAGGTGACGAGCATACGTAGTTTTCGATAACTTCTCGTCGGGCCAGTACAATTATATGGGTTAAGGGGTAGAAGTAAAACACGAGAATTTATCGAAAGCTACGTATGCTCGCCACCTCGTCTTCTGATTAAGGTATTTTGTTTTAAGAGCTCTCATAGTCATCACTTCGGCTTGGTGGTAAACGGGTCTACTTTGTCATGTTCAACAGTACGTAGACCCAAAACTCGCCTGCGTATTTCGGTAAGATCAGCGTAATCTGGCAGTCGTCCTCTTTATGGATGCAATGATGCCCTCAACGTTACTTGCCCATCCACTCTGAAGTCAATATATTTTCGTACACTAGACAAGTTAGCGATGGCTAATTGCGCAGTCCCTGTTGCATGCCTTGACGGAACATCGTCTAGCAGTTCCCTTATGCGGCAATCGACGGCACTCAGTCTGCTTCGATGAAAGTCGTGAATGACATTTCGTAATGCTTGGTGCAACAAGCATTCGTCTGAATTCCAACTACTCACGAATTTTCAAATTGGGCAGCGAACTAAAGGTTGCTGGAAAATGTGCGGAAACCCTGTAATTGTTCCCTTCCAAGGCTGTAACCACGTATTCTTGGACATCCGTTGCGCTTGGCGGTACGCGGTTAAATTACAGAGGGTGATCGTGAAGCCACGTGAAATTGCTCCCCGGGCCGTGGTTCATTCCCATTTCCTCATGGAATCCACATGTACATTTGCTGCGTGGGGACACACTGAGAATTCTGAAATCTCGGAGCAGGAGAAGGCAGGGACCCCAAGATGATCAGGCCTACCTGACAGCTCGGGTGTCGTGTCTGAAGATGTCACTGTTGTGCTCCACAGCAGGGGTGAGAACAGGAACGGTGACTTGCTCGTGACGTCTATTACAGTGACACTAGACTTGCACAGCGCCCAGCGCACTCTCTCCTTCCCCATCTGGGCCCGATATCGTAACGGAGCCGAGAGGACTAGAGGCGGGAGAGGGCGCAGGTGACTGGTGCAGCAATCAGCATCTAGGCATGCTAGCACACCCCCGTCCACCACGTGCATACAAGCGATCAGAATTCTGCATGGAAAGAAAGGGGCGGGCGTCTCGGATCCCAACGGAATGGGTGTACCATAAAGGTCACAGTGAGAAGAAGCCATTCCAAGTTGAATTGTCATTTGGCAACCTTTGAAACCGCGGCTTTTAACACAGCGTGATGGTCTCAAGGGCAACAGATTGTTTATAGTGAGGAATTATGTGCTGAGACTCGACCTCGCTCACTCTACCCTATCCCGTCCACCATTCGGCTGTCCAAGCCGGTCAACCAACTGATGCTGAAATTGAGAGAGGTGGCTGACAGAGCTAAAAATGACCTGTCCGCGCGTGCCATACACGCAACCCGACCTCCCCTGCGCACACCGAGATTTTGCATAAAAGGGAATAAACTGTCCAGATTCCATATGTTACAGAGGAGTCACGTGGAGAAAGGAGACGAAGAGCATGTTTCCCACCTATGTGAATGGTGCCGGTATTGTGGAATGTTACGAGCATTCATGTGTGGCGCATGTGATGGGGGAGGGGGGAATGTGTGATGATGTGGTCATGTCTGCGATGATTTGCCGCAAGTTTTCATGGTATGGTAGAGACCATGCAATGGCTGAATGTGTTAGGGCAATGGGAACGGTTGGGGCGATGGCGTCTGGTGTATATTGGTGCTCCATGCACTGGTTGGTCAGTTGCCGTGCATCCTCCTCACTCGCCTCAATGTCCACCTGGAACAAGAACTATACCCGGAAATTCAGTGTTAATTCCGACGGACCTGCGGTGCTGTGCATATGATCTTTGCAGTACGCCAACTGCAAATTAGAGAAGTGTTCGACAGCGATAGCTAATTTGTTGGACGTTGTTATCGTAACCGACAACTTACTTTCATCCATTTCGCGCACTTAAGCCCTGTTCATTTAGACGGATTGCAGCCGATCGCACCACACAACTGCACGCTGTCGAGGCTGCATCGACTTAGTCACAAACGATGAATGAAGATCTGCCTGGGTAGCGATTGAAGTGGCTCCCTCGTTGTTACCAAATTTGTCAGTCATGACCGTGCTATCTCACTGGCTTTTCAACTAAACGCTAGATCCAGTTTAGTCAGAATTAAATTGCAAACAGCAATGACTGCAACTTGTTGTGTGTATTAGTTATCCAAATCATGCTACGGATGTTTCCGTGTTGAAAATATAATTATTAAATGCAGTGCTGCGCTTCAAACTGTCCCATCGGCATCAGAAGTTGGTTCTAAAACAAATACCTTCAAGAGGATATTTGTCTCTAATTGAACTGTCGTGGACATCTGTCAAGTCACTACAGACGGTGCGGCTGTTGTTCTGAGGGAGAACGTCTGCTGCTAGGCGTCGTATTTTCTGCAACGTCAGTCAAGGTATTTATTAAATCGACCATTAAACGAACCAGACATGTACGGCCTTCGTCAGCACTGAGATGCGTGTACGGCGTCCAACCAGTCTGAAGTTCATGTAACAGGTAGACAAGGCTTCCTTTGAAAAACTGCATGTCTACGGATACAGTTCATGCTCTCAGACGTGTATCATCTCAAAGCATTCAGTCCGTCCACCGAATTTACCGAGTCCCCAAATGAACAGTCTTGCACTATGTCAGAAATAGAACGGTAACCGCGCCCTCTCCCCACCGATTGATAGCTCGACCTTGTGATTCGTTGAAAAGAGCCCGTCTCATCAGGTTATTTAACGGCGTCCACGCCTGACAATGGCGCTGAGGAAGCGGAGTAGAGGCATCGTAAAAACCGACCTAAAGTGCGTCTTTGGCCTTACGGTATTTGGGGTAGGCGGAAAGCTCCGTCAAATCGGCTAGGGTCTGCGAACTACTAACTCCAGTGTAAGACTCTCGTTTGCAACAGGATTAACCTGTAGCATAGAGTCACTCGACGCAATAGCGAAGAATGCCGTCATAAACACGGCGGCTGTTTCATTGCAACTTTTGGAATTGGGAAGCATAATTTTAAAAGTCACTCCAGAGCTTCTAGCCTGGCTAAAGCGGTCCAAAGTTCCCTAGCTGATAGAACCTTACGCTGTTGTGACAAATTGAGACGTAAAGATAGTCGACAGAGGGTGAAATGTGGACCTGCGTGTAAATTTTCTGTGTGCACTCTTCGCAGAATCGACCTCGATCTTTCCATCCACAATGTTCCAAGGGGAGTGGCACTGGTGCTGAATCCACACCTAGCTTTCATATGCACTCAAATTAGACCACTCAGACCTTGTTAAGGTCGTCAAAAAGTACAGGCGCCAATCGACTACCAATTTACCCTGTCATTCGGTGACCTGCAAAATCACTGTCTTTAGCGCATCATAATAGCTTAAGATGCAATGTCATTATAAGGGGAAAAGTTCCTTATCAGCCTCAAACCGTCCCCTCTCGTGTATCGGTAGCAAGTTGGGGGCAGGGCATCCAGGTATAACTGGCCCAGTGGATGGAGTGGAGAGGGGTCCCCACCTAACGCGTGCCAACCTGCTCGTGAACCAAACGTGGTAGATTGTGGGCCAACTAACAATGTGAAGGTGAAGATATATGACCAGGAGATATGGGAGACCATCACACGAGCGGAAAGTATGAAAGCAAAAAGACACTTACTAAGCTCAGGAAAAGTAAGTGGTGATTTTTATGGTCCGAGAGAACCTGGTTAACGTATCGTGACATCTGGGTGGGACAGTCAGTAGTGCTAATGCCAACAGGCCTCTGCGATATTCCGTTCAACGTGCATATGCGTCTCTCCGGACGCCGGTGGCCCACCCACAATTGAAATACAACTTGGCGATACCCCAAGCGGTAGTCCAGCTACACATAAAAGAGTTTGGTGCTCGCGAATATGCACGATCCTGAGCAAAGACCAGGTCGTGGTGAGTAACAATTGAAAGGGTCTCCAGACAACAGAAATGGTTAGGCAGAGATTTAAAGTGACCCTATTGGGACTAGAAGAGATGCCACCTCCTTAAAAGATAACAACGTCCATACAAGAATATTAGAGAAGTTAAATACACAACCAAAGCAGCGGGGATGGAGCTGTTATAAGTCCAGTCTTGGAGGCAAGACACACCTCCCCTTGTAATATCGAACGATGCGGTGAATTCGACCTTCGTTTAAGATAAAATGGAGCTTATTGTCCCTACCCTTGCGGTTCCAGTCTAGGTGCTTTTTTCCAGAATGCCGACAGCCTTCCTAACCAAGTGAAATAAATAATCCGGAACGACCGGTGCATGGTGCTTAAACTTGACGATACGCAGATCCTAGTTTCTGGTAAGCCATCGGACCTGAGCAACACCGTGACTAATGAGACCGATGACACTATCTAAAATCGGAGCGCCTCTTGCTAGCTGGACCAGCAAACGGGCAGCAGTTATGACAAGAGGCTTAAGTGGAGGTCCGTTGAACAATAAGCAAGCTGTCGTCTGGAGAATAATCGTCAACAAACGAGTAGCGGCAGCACTATTAAAGTCCGGACATGGGTGGTAGGAACCGCCATCAATCTCCGCCTCAAGCCAGTGCCTTCGTTAGGGCTCTCAGCCCATGCTACTGCGTCCATGAAGAAGATCGTATATAAATGTACGATAGAGGATTGGATAATAAGCATGTAAGCTTGTCTCTTTAGAGGGAAGACGGCACAGAGCATCAAATACCTACAGTGCGTGACCGATCTCATGAAATGTTGGCCGAAATTCTGAAATGTGTTTTCGATTAGGAAGGATTACTTAGGTACGGCTGTGATATTGATTAGCATGAAGCATAATCCTATAGCACTTCGGACTCATCAGGATGTCGGCTTTTGGATGCACTCCTTTATGACCCTCTGCAGAAACGGCGATCTGCAAAAAATGACTATTTAAGTAGCATGCATTTTCCGTATTGATTTTCGATGGCCTTGCAAATTCAAATATATTTTATGGAAAACGTGCACAAAAATATGCCTTCTTTTACTCGTTTGGTAGAAAAGCACACTGTTTTCATATTTTATACTCGAAGGAGTATAACTGGGTTTTAAAAAAGTTTTCCAATACCCGAATAATTTTGAGCCAGATCCGCCATTGCATTTGCGTTAAGCGATTTCAGTTTACAAGGTACATGCTTTCCGCGTAAGGAAAATTATATATTCCTCCATGCCTTTTAGAAGATACCATATAGAGTTCATAATATTTTGCAGTGGATCCTGAATGTGTTGTACATTTCATGAGAAGCCTTGGTAAACGGACATGTTCGATGTTGTATATATGAACATCGCACGGTCTTCGGAATCTCATAATGAGAAACTTTGTTAAAACCTAAAGATACCCTTTCTTCGGGTATAAAATATGAAGACAGTGTGATTTTCTACCAAACGAGTAAAAGAAGGCATATTTTTGTGCACGTTTTCCATAAAATATATTTGAATTTGCAAGGCCATCGAAAATCAATACGGAAAATGCATGCTACTTAAATAGTCATTTTTTGCAGATCGCCGTTTCTGCAGAGGGTCATAAAGGAGTGCATCCAAAAGCCGAAATCCTGATGAGTCCGAAGTGCTATAGGATTATGCTTCATGCTAATCAATATCACAGCCGTACCTAAGTAATCCTTCCTAATCGAAAACACATTTCAGAATTTTGGCCAACATTTCATGAGATCGGTTCCGCACTGTATATTTGCACGGCCTTCTTGCGCTGGTGACGCAGAGCCAAATAAGGCTAATATTGGCACAGAAAAATATGAACTTTGTTTACGTATGCTCAACGTTAAGTTACCAGGTGCTGAGAAATGCGTAGCTAGACCGCCAACGGTTCTACTTTCGACGATGTCTGAAATACTAGTTCACAACATTGGCGCATAGGTGGGCTGCGCGTGAATTTTCTCACAGTGGAGGAAACTTGCGCCGTATCCAACATTCTTCATATGCCTACCAATTTCAGATGGTAACGCAAAGACAACCGATAGTTCGTGCCGGCGTAGGGGCTGACAAGACCAAACAGTCCGTATGCGCACGCCACACACGACCTAGCCTCAACAGAATGTGACGAAGCGGATCTCATATCGGGGCGTGTCGTTAAGACCACCCTAATAGGAAGCCATTGCGGACTGACTATATGATATGAAGAGGACCGAATTATTTTGTTGGGCGGCAACCTCCAAAGCCACAACAATTAGCGCGTCCTAATAGAAACGGGCGAGCCGGATTAGGTATAGTACGGACTGTGCCAGTGTGCTGTGATGATGGATGGTTTCACCTTCTCCCCCATCTCCCATGAGTCAGTCGACTGTTTGAGCCCATAAATCGACCGCTGATGGGGCTTGGCGCATCTGACCGATTCGTAAAATGGCGGCGCGGTTGCAATGGGTTGAAGATTGGACTGAGTCCATACTACCGGCGGAGTTTCATTTGGGCAGGTTGTAGCGACGGCGAATTCGAACATATCCGACGGGTCCGACAGGTGCATCGGGCGTCGGTCGACAATGCGGACATTTTGACAGATGCTGCGTGTTTGCAGAGTTAATCCGTGGTATTCGAGGTCTGTGTGCTCCCCTCTTCATTTTGACCCCTTCTCTGCAATAGGCCTCGTACATTGCAGGCCAAATATCCACAGCGAACAGATGTGGCGATGTTGCCGTAGGACAGCCGCTCGAGTAAACACCTGTCATCCTTCCTCATGAGATGCCTGCTCTAACGTAGTTGCATCTGCGTGACAACGAAGATTCCGGCTCTTTTGGGGACTTTTTCACCGGAAATACTTCTCTTCCCCTCAGTCTGAAGTGAAGGTAATTGGGTTTCCTTGCTTGACTTTCGTACACTGTCCATGTATCCGCCCCATGCAGGAACATTGTCATGATGGCCGCTCGATACAACTTCAGTCTCGTTTTAGGGTCAAGGCTACGGCTATTCTAAACAGCGCTGTGGTCGACCAAAGGCCTAGCTTGTGAACCATGCTCACGGGGTAGTTCACATTCCAGATCATAACCGGCAGGACAACGGCCTCGTGACTCAGTGGCAAAACATTTAGTTTAACTTGATGAGCAAGGGCTATGTGCCTGAATTCTTGGTTATCTACACCCGGATTAGGCATGTATGGCTAACGACGGCTAAAATGCCAGGAACGACAACCCAGTGTCCCTGTCTGTGCCGTTGCTCCCACAAAATTACTGATGCGAGAGGACGTGACCATCCTCATGGGGTAATTTTTGCTTGTGCTGAGCGCATGTGACATTGTTATGCAGGTATTTTTCCATTTGAGTTCGATCGAGACGTCGCAATGGCATAAACAGTAGGTGGGCTAATTCATGAAATGCCAGCCGAAATTCCGAAATGCGTTTTCGTTTCGAAAAAAGTAATTAAGTAAGGTCGTAAAACTAGTCAACCTGCAACACAATTCTATAATATTTCAGTTACTTCAGGATGCCGTCTTTCGAATGAACTCCCTTCCGGCTGCATTCAGAAACTACACTCTGTAAAAAATGACTACTTAAGTAGCATGGATTTTTCTAAATGATTTACGGTGCCCCTAAAAGTCCAATTATATTTTATGGAAAACATGTATAAAAATATTCATTCTTTTGCTCATTGGGTAGAAAATTACGTCGTCTTTAAATTTTATACTCGAAGGAAGGACATAATTCGGTTTGAAAAAAGTTTCTAACTGTGGGACTTTTAAATACCGTGAAATAACCGCCCATTATGAGGGCCTAAGATCACGCCTCACAAAGCCGAGCCCCACGCCGCATCAGCAGCCGCTAATTCAGGCGCCCGTAGTTCTGCCAACCTACCATTCTCCCTCCCCTCCAACACGGGGAGCCGTAACTGTTCCCTCCCCTCCGTTTCCTGCCCTCCCGGCTCAGAACCCAGCATGACTCCCTGACAGCATCCTTCCTCACACGCTAATGGTCCGCCCGTCAATGTTTGTCCTGTCGCGTCTACTAGGCTAATGTGACTGTCTCACTCTCTCTTTTCTCATCATTTCGTCGACGGGTTGGTGTCACCAATTCGAAAATTTACGAGTACAACTCGATTTTTTCCGAAGAACCTCTTCCTTTTTCATCAAATCGTCATATCTCTGAATTTAACAATTTGGCTCGTAAAGTAAACAATATGGATCACATCCAGTTCAGACTTTGATCTATCAGGCGAATGTCGTTGGACGATACAGATCTATCCGATGGGACCTCACCTCAGCAATGCGGCTTCCGTCGTCA
>CACRXP010002096.1:1253-14519 GCA_902702965.1 Spirometra erinaceieuropaei
GCAAGCGCGCTGATCTGAAAGGCCTCAGCGAGTGCGGGCTCCTTCACCGTGGACGCCAGTACACAGGATCTGAGAAGCACCTCATTTTGTTCCACCTCGATCTGCCTTGACCTCTGCACAATGTCTACCTTCACCTCCTCCTCACAAATTTTCTGACGTTCAATTGCACTCTACAAGGGGCATTCAAGTTTGCTTGTTTTGCTCTCAAAGCACAGGCAGGAATTGGATATATCAATGACATCTAATGATGCTGAAGTAACGATTTATAGAAGCTTATGTAAGCAACACGAAGGTAGAACAAGTCTTCTAGAGGCAGTTACTAGCATTCTATTCACGGAAAAAAACTGTCAAAAATAACCCCAAGTGCATACACGTAAGTACATGCGACTGGAGAGTACGGCCTGTGATAACTTCGACCAGTACGAACCTCTAGTAGCAAGAATTCTAGAGTGAAAAAGCGAACACGTCTAGGGTACCGACGAATGTTTCGAAAAGTAGGACGATAACGCCAATACCTTGGAACAAATGTACAATTACTTATGGACATTCGTTCAGATGAACCAAATTTGCGACTGAAAACCAAAATTACTGTCGAGCTAGGCTCGAGATAAACAAAATGTAGGACTGAGGTTTCACAGCGGAAGAATATCGTACAGGGGACGGCCTAGCAATTCTTAAGTCTGGTGAACACTTCGTTTGGTATGGGTGGCTAAAGCGAGTGATAAGTAGGTACTGGATCTCCATCTCTTGTTAAGAAGACACACGACAAAGGCCAAGGGCACAAATAAGGACTAGATTTCTGGAGCCCGCAAAACACGCAGAAGTCAACAAGGGGGGGGGGGCGGGGGGGCAAAACATGAAAATGGCAGAAGGAACAATTTTCAAGCAACCGAATCGCCCTGGAGGCGAGAATGGGATTCACTTCGAGTAATAGTTAAATCTGCTCGAGGTCGTCTACTCTAACTCGACGAAACCTAAACATAAGGAATCAGTGGTACGAGATCCATCGAGCGGCAACCCAGTCACCACGTCGCAACGTCCATATGGGGCGTTGCAACAGGCGATAAGGTGGTCATTGTCTGACCCCAAGTCTCCGCGTTCCGGAAAGGCGGCCAGCACTGATGGGCGACTATCTAGTCGCCAGATTCGGGGACCTGCTTATTTCGCGGCCAAGTTTTGCTGAAGGCTATTCCACTATCGACCGCCTGTGGCATAGGCTAATTGCTCTGCATGCAGATTCCGTTCCACCGTACTCCAGACGCAGGAAGCAATAAAGAACCCAGACGCATGTTTCACCTATTTTTGGCGGCTGCACTGGGTTCGGCTCTTCAACAGCGTTTCCTGCGTTCCGCATCTGACTTTAGGTATCACTCCAGTTAGGAAATGACGGTTTGTAATTGCGTCAGAAATTAATTAGCAAAGATAGAAGAAAGTCGAAACAGGATATGTCAGGCCCGGTCCAACATTCACGGCCAGCACCTAAATTGAATTCCATAAATATCAGTGGCGACAGTATGCGCTCCTATACAGGAACAAGTATTTGCCGGCCAGTCTTGCTCTGATATCATTACGCGCATTTGGTTCAATAACTTCTGGCAAAATTAGGAAGCGCAGGTGCTACTGCATTCGGTAGGCAGCTACGGCGGAAGGGGATCATTTTCAGAGCTAAGAAGGAATAATAATTAATGACCTGACCGCTGAAAACGAAGACAGGAATTCCAACCAACCTGCAATTGATTGGCCAAATCAGCTTCGGCACGAGCCTCATAAACTTCTCGATCGAACAGACTTTTCTGGATGGCGAACTGACGTTTGTAGTCGGCAATCGCAGCATCGGCAGCACAACGGACGGCCATTCTTTCTCGCTCGCACTCTGCCTCCTGCAAAACATGACGGATTCACAGACAAGGGGAAACAACCGGTCAACATGCGTGAGTTTTCGAATACTATACTCTAGAGTTTAGACTGGCAAAAAGTCCAAATAAGAATGACGTCATGGATTAAGGAGAATCCTAAATTAACAAGGGTGAGCGATCGAAACGTTCGCTCCCCGGCATTACTGGTCCGCGTGTGCGGGTCCCGTATTTCCATAGTCCGCGTCAAAAATCGCCAAATAGGTCTGAAAGCTAGGCCAATTATTTTCTTAGCATGAATGTATTTGTAAGGAGGGAATCGAGTATTCATCTCGTTCTCTCCCCACACCTGCTGTGTACAAATGACAGGAGAGAGTCAAGGTGACAGGAGATGTGGTTGGGCAGAGTAGGTAACCTGGGAAAGCTCATATTGCTATGGATTCCACTTCAATGAGAATTATCGCAAAGGCCACAACAAGAGGTCATTGCAGCAAGATCCCAAGTTCGTAGGCGAGCTGAGGAGGGAGTAAATAGGGCTACAAAGTTCAGATCATCGTCAGTCTCAAATCCTGTCAGAGGTGGCCTTTAACAATATTGCCCTTGCGCTTGTAGATAGATGCCTGTTGCTATCTGCAGGTCACCTTTCGAAATGCTGACCCCCCACCGCAATGCCAGCCTGGAAACTATGTTTGATAGAGAGGCGTTAAAGTGATAAAAATCGGCCAGCAATTGTTCGGGTTGAAAAGTTGTCGGGAAGTTATAATTCATTATGACGGATACTGGCGAACCCACAGGCAATAATTGTGAGTTAGAGGTGTTAGAGATAAATCCCCACTCAACTGCTAGTCACATAAGGAGCTTTGAGTCGGCCTTAAACTGCTGTCTTAATAGGCTGCCCTTTCGTGCAGGTCGGTGTTTCTGACAAATACGACAGCTACACTGTCCTTCGTCAACTTACAAAAGAAGGGGTCGTTCAGACACTTGTATCCGCCAATATATCTCAATAGTAACAAGAAAGATAACTTGGCACACAATTTAACATATATAGTTAAAAGTTTCAAAACCACAGAAACGGGACATGGTTGGTAGCCTGGCTTCTGGCGTCCCGGCGCGTCCATGGATGTCGGCTAGTAGAATTGACTTCAAAACGGTTAGGTGCGAAAAAAGACAGACTGTCGATTCTGATCAGTGAGACTTTTCAGACTATGCAGCAGGAATACTGTCGGGCATAGTAGGCTATCTACCTCACAATTCAGTGGCTTACAATCCAGCGCCATTTTGTGTGCTTACGGCTACATCTCGAGACTATATGGGGCGACATTCCATGCCATCCTGCTCTGCGGGTGCGAACTTTTGTTCATATAAGATGCTGATTTGAAGTATCTGATAGTTGGCTTCTCCGAGGGACACTGCGGCTTTGGTTAACGGATCATGCTTTAAATGCCCAAATCCACAGACTTTTTGGAATAGCTCCTGTTAGTGGTGCTATAAAAGGTAGACGTTTCATATAGCAAGCGCTACTGTCGGAAAGTGTCATCGCAGTGGCAGACCGAAAAAAAGACAGGCGGGCATGGTGAGGTCCAATCTGGAGGGGATGGTGGGTCACACGGCGTTCGCAAGTTAAGAATAGAATTCCAAATGAACAACTGCTGAAGGTCTAGTCAACGACAACAGAACCTTGGCCACAGTGGTGGTGTGCGATGCAGACGTCGCAGTGGGGGTTAAAACACAGCCAGTGACAGTCGACAAAAGAAAAAGTAAATTAGGGGAATGCAAAAAAGACTGACCCTAATTCCAGCGTCTCTCTCCGCCTCTGCAACCCCAATTTCAGCGTCTCGCTTGACCAGGCCAACCTGCGGACGGCCGAGGGAGTCGAGATAAGAGACATCGTCGAAGACGTCCTTTATGGTGAAGCTGAGAATCTCGATGCCCATTCTGCCCACGTCAGGTGCAGCGACCTCGCGCACTAGTGTAGCAAATTGATCCCTATCCTTGTTGGCAAATAAAATGCTTTTTGAGAAGGGGTTTGAAATCTGAATGAGCCCTGCGCTGACTGGCGTCTTACTACCACCTAATTTAAGGGCATTAAAAAAGACATCGAGTAGAGAACGCTAAGCTTGACTCACTTTGTAGACAGCCTCAACGGTCAAAGTGCCGAGAATGGCCCTCAGATGACCCTCCAATGTCTGGAGAATGGTGTTTTTGATGCGATCAATGCCTAGCTCGAGGAACTGTTCACACGCAGTGGTTAGAAATTCCGGATCAGCGAGCACTTTCACTTGGGCAACACCTGAGAAAACAATGAATGGACAAACAATAGCGCTAACAGAGATGCCTGCTAAGAAATAACGGATGCAAGTTCACAAATGTGCAACAGCAAAGGCAGGTGGGTGGCTCCACTGCGTGAACAAAGCAGGAATGTGGCAGATATACTAGTTTACGTGTAATGCATTATTGATGTAGTTATTTCATGGAAAAATAAACTGTCATGGTAGCATTGTGTGGCGAGTCAGTAAAGGCACAGCCCAGTAGTAAAAGCCTACCTGTCACTGTGAGTGGTACACCTTCAGTAGTTTCGACATGTCTGCATGTAGGATTCAGAGTCATGACTTCGAGGGAAATGCTGTCATGGACAAAAATTAATAAGAGCAGAAGAAAAAAGGGACCTACGTTTGCACGTGACTGAGGTAAGCCCAGGCCCAGGCCCAGCCGCCGATCACGGTTCGGACCCGCTGACCGCTGAAACAACCACCTAGAAGGCAAGGAGGATCGGAAGAATAAACGGGTGGATATGAAAGCTGCAGTAATAGGAGAAATATGTAAGTGGGTGAGTAAGGTAAAATAAAGTCGACCCAAGGTGGAAACTGACCGTCATTGGTCGCCGATTGGATAATACCCCCCAAAACTGTCGCTTGCTCTGTTCCTTTTGTCTTCGCCGACGATGGACTCCTGTACGAGTTCGAAAGCTCGGAATAATGAACAAACTATTTCGGTGTTCGACTAGTCTTCTTCCTTACTCATACACCTGGAATTCGAGCACTCGTCCCCATTGGCGGAAGTGTAAACTCGATCGGCCAGGAAGTGTCAGTGAAAATAAGCGCAAACGCCCACAAACGACTGCCAATTCTGTACTCGAATGAGTCAAAGTGGTGGCGAATGACAACATAGCAAGGAATTATGTCTTTAAAAATGTCTGGGAGCTATTAGAAAAACGTCTATGAGAAATAAGCTACAGATGTTAGTCCAATAACCGATGCACTCAGAAAAGCGGCATACCTATGCTGGTAGCAGGACAAATCATTCACAAAGTCATTACTGCCGCGATTCTTTGTGGGACCGAGGTTCCGAAAACACGCGCAACTTCTCTATGAGTATAGTGTTGGGTCGGAGTAATCATCAAAGAGAGGTTGTGGTGGCGGAGCAGTTACTAATCACTAGTAAGATTTACCGGCCGCGCTAGAAACTTTTCATGTTTCGGTGGCAAAAGCTATGATTGTTGATACAAGAGAAAATGTAAGTTCCAGGAAGTAGAGAAGTAGATGTGGTCGCTGGAATAAAAGCTTTATACGCCCCACGTTTCTGACTCACGCTCGAAACCACCATCAAAGACAGTATCAGATATGGATTATTCATGTACAGAAAATTGCAGTATTTACAGAATTCGGTCGCTTTGCTTTTGCATACGTATGACAATTCACGGCTCTCCTTCATCGAGTATGGTTGCCCTCTGGTCCGCTAACTTAAGCAATTAACGACTTGCATGCTGAGCATCCAGCGATTAGTGTACCCAGGGGCAATCATTCTCGACGAAAGGGGTAGACGTTAATTGTCATAGGTGTGCAGTAGCTTGGCGACTGCATTCTACGAGTACTGCAGCTTCCTGTGTATGAATTACCCGCATTTGATACTGTTTCGGATGATGGGCTCGGCCGTGAGTCCGAAACGTCGGGCAAATAAAGCTCTTGTTTCAGCGATCGCATCTTCTTCTTAAAGCCGTGATTTTCTGATGTACGGTGCATATTCGTTATGTGAGGCCCTATGTGGATATTACAAGTGGTCGCGAACGTTCGTCAACAAGACGTTGAAAAGTACTGGCGCGCGCTAAAGGACATTGAGCTCCAAATAGAAAGAAACTCAATTAGACAAAACTGAATAAATTAAGCTGGAGGTGGGTCAGTTCGGCTTATTATAACCAGTTTATGGGTTGTAGCGCATTTGGCTGGAGATAAGTGACGGTAAGCGCCTTAGCGAAGGACTGCATGTTAAAGAAGTGGTATAAGACTTAACGCTAAATGTTAAAACACCTCTGTATACAAAACCGTCGACACGCATGCAAGTTTGACTTTAATAGTTCAGATCAAGTGCATTTTGACTACTTTTTGGTGGATACGCAAGGGGGAGTCGGCACATGGATTGAAGTCGGTGATCTTTTTGCGTCGTAGGCATGAGGAGTTACGCCGCATCGGTGTGGTGTGTATCGATCTACCCGTCCCTGTAACCCATACTGGTGTGAGGTATTCCAACCAACCGCAGGTAGAAAGGAATGGCTGGATGGTGGTTTCACCTTAATTGTTGTTGCTAAACACAGGAGTGAGGTATCTCCACCACTGAATTGTTGCATTGGCCTGGCAGCTTCTTCTTTGACGCATTGTCCTTAGCGTGCTCGGGTACTGTTATTCGTTTCGTAGTGTTGAATTAGAAGCTCTATGACGAGGAGGTGAGGTGAGACCATCCAGTGTTCATAATATCAAGGAACTGTTGAAGACAACTTCGCGAGGTCGTTAACATGAACTCTCGCGGAGATCGAAGTGTATGTTGATTTAAGTATTTGTAGGACAGCCTGTTCTGCGTGCCCATTTTGTTCCATAGGCACATAGTTTTGCAGACATTTCATGCTACGCTTCGTACCGTGTCGGTATATAGTGCACTCACCACTGTTAAAGACGTGAAACGGTCTAAGTGGAACACTAGAGCAGTTACCGAATGCCTAACTAACAGTATTAGGGAAAATTAATCAAATGACCCGAACCTGCACAAAATCGAACACCCACTGTATCCTGTGGTGGCGCGAAGCTCTTGGCCCAACCTCTTCCTTTGCATATCAAACTTAACTATGGAAAATAAATTTTTCTATGAAGGTAGATTGTCCGCTCCAGCAAACTAACAGGAGGTTTAGCGTACGATGCAGAACCATATACACAAACGCCAGTGATGCAGTCTAAAGGTAGGCCTAAAAGGGACGGTTTTCTGGGAAAGCACACTGACTTAATACATATTTGCGGTTGCTGGATTTACACGTATGCCGGTGGCAAGTGCTTACGATATAGTTACAGAGTTGCCCCATTGCAATAAACAAGGAGGAGTTAACGTGTCCGTTGGTCCTTGTTAACCGGAAATTCATTAAACAGACGTCTTCGGATATCTCCAAAATCTACCCAATCTAGAATTTACGAAGAACTTGGCTTCCATCACCATTTAACACTTTTAACCGTAAATATTTTGCAATTCCGAGAGGGAGTTGTCATTCCCACAAGGACCAAATAAACACGGTGACTGTGCAAGATGTCAAATCTGTGGAAGGTAACGTTTCCTGAATTCACCGATGGAATCAGTGTCTTTAAGGACTAAAACTCGGGCTGGTTGGCCAAGCGTCGAGTCTGCAATCAAAACACTCATTCATACGGAGAACAAGTCGGTGTGACACAGATGATCTCCTGACATATATGGTAGCAATCGCAAACACAGAAAGTGGCCTTTTTGTGATTGGGGACAGCTAAACACCTTGCCTAATTGGATCGACCGGTTGTTTGTTAATAATAACGTTTATTCTAACGCCAAACGACGTGTGCTGTCAAGAAAAATTCGACGAGGAGGCCAGTCTCGACGCTCTGGTGAGCATAACTGGTGGCAAGCTCTGCAGACATCAGGATTATAGTCCTCGATGTATACATCGAGGGACCTCAGAAACGGCTTCTCCCCACGCACCGCCAACTACTACTTCAAGGTTTGCTAAACATATAAGACGGAAATTCTGATTTGGATTGCACAATGAATAGACAATTGTGGGCCCACGGTCAAGATTGCAAACTCGTGCAATGCGCACACCCCATTTCTTGCGTTTTCTGCTATCCCCAAGGAGGCCGGCTAAAGTATCTTCATAAAAAAACGAAACGAGGATACCAATGCGCTAACCAGAGACAACAAGCGCTTTATTCGGGCCCACAGTATGTATGGCACCCATCTAACCAACGTCGGGATTGAACCACGCGGCTCTCCCACATTGCATCGAAACCTGATTGCAAGTAAATAAGTTATATTAAATCACTTTATTAGGGGGATTAGGTCGAAATTTCTCAAAGTGCGTGTCTGTCTGTATCAGAGCTGATGGCTGTCTAGAGGTTAACATCCTTAGCTTACATGACGGCGCTGCAACTCCGGTTGTCGACACGGTCGTTGAGTAACGGCCCTAAGACTGTGTTCTTGGAGACGCCACTTGCTACGGTAGTAGGGGTTGGCTTCGAGTCATCAATGCACAAGATTGGCGACCGCCCTGTAAGAAAATCCGCGATTCACCTCAGAGGCTTTCTTCTTATTTCAATTTCAAATAGTTTGTAGATTAGACGTTTGTGTGGGACGCTGTCGAATACCTTCTTGAAGTCAGTACGAATGGCGTCAACCCTATCATTGTATTCCAGCGTGGTAGTCTACTGCTCCGGACAAAACAATGAACTGATGAGGCGTGAGCGGTTCTGCCTGAAGCCGTGCTGGAGCCCTGATAGTAAATGGTTCTCCTCCAGGAAGTTTATTGTTGCTTTCTTGAATATGGTTTCCATTATTATACAACAAATGTAACTTCGGTTGATGGGCCGATAACCGTTGGCATTAGTTTTAGCCCCGCACTTATGTATTGGCTAGATATTTCCTGTCTTCCATTCGGACGGCAGTCTCCTTAATTCAAATGCCACGTGGGAGATATGCGCTAGTGGTTTGGAGAGTTCGTTTGCCGATTGTTTCAAGAACGTGGCCAGCGTATTGTCCGGACGCGACGACTGTGCTTCTTTGGAATACTGCGACTCTCTCTTCGCGACAAATCACGGAAAGAGTATAGACTCAAGCACGGGACTGACGTTTACGATAGCACTGTTGACGTTGTGAATTTGTAAATCCGTTTCACCGTGAATACCGACGCAAAGAACCGACCCAAAAATTTGGCCTTCTCGCCGTATTCAACGACTTCTGTGCTATAATCCTCCTTCAGTGCATCGATTGGGCACTTTTTTTCAACTGACTGCTAACATTGTGAGATAAAATCTCGGACTTTTATTTAGTCTGCTGGATAATTCGAGATTCATAGCCCTTTCTTGTGGGCCAGATCAGCACTTTAACAGAATTTCGCTGCCGACGAAATTCCCTGACGTGTTCTGATGACCCAGTGTGCCTGAATATCTTCCGTTTTTAATTTTTCTCCTTATATGTCTATTCAGGACTTTAGTTAACCAAGCAGGGCGGTCAGACGGATTTTGTACCTTCGTTGGCTAACAGCACAGTATCAGATTAAATGAAATCGTCTTAAACTATATCCGGCCGTTCACTGAATCCCTCTTAAGCGAACAATCCTTATTCACGTGTATCATTTCCTTCTTCAGTATACCAAAATCTACCGTCCAGAAATTTCTTTGTTTTCCGTTCTCTTGGACAGCCAATAGATGTCGCCTTTCATTTCCTTTATTCATGCGGCTTCAACTTTAGGGTCGCGGAAGCTAAAAGGCTTTCATCTAGGGGCAAGAATCCATCAATTCTTGTCAAACTCTTTTCATCGATAGAAGTGGATTTTATTTTCTCCCATTTGGAGCGCTCGACTTAATATCTCAGGGGAAATAAACTTTTTATTAGTCGAGGTCAAACTCCACTGCAATGAAATTTTCTCCCCATTACCAAACGTAAAGCCACCTCCGAATTCTACTCAAATGCCTTTTTCCTCTAAAGCAGTTTCTCCATCTGGTGTTGACCAAATCCCCCACTATCTACAGCGGTCCCAGTTCCATCTAGCTCTTCGACTGATCACATTATCACAGAGACGGTTAAAACTAGCCTCTTTAAAACTCCCCCACGGAGCAAGGATTGTTCAAATGCGGCTCCCAAATTTATAAGGTAGCTTGATTTTAGCAGTAAAGATGAGCCAGTCCTTGAAGCACAACCGGCTCCCAGCACTCAGAATAGTGATTTAGTTAATAAACTTACGGCGAATCCATTCCGTTCCCACGCCTGGTCACTCAGGTCTGACCTTGCAGTTAGGTTAAATAAGCTAAATGAGAGTTCAGGGAGATCTTTACCTGTTCCTATCCTGAATTCTCAAATTAACGCCACAGTTGTGAAGCCCTCTTACACATCAGACTGCAAAATGCAAGTAAATTGCATTGCTGATAAATTTTCCAATCCCATTGCTAGTCTGACACCCCAAATAATAAAGCCCTTTCCTGATGTTAACTGTTTCCCGAAACCATTACGTCCGCTACCTAACATAAACTACCCCTCATATTATGCTAACAATTCCCAAAATCCTATTTTCTTGCCTCCTATTTTTCCAACCCAACAAAATAGTTTTCCTCTTCCCGGGTCCTCCTCAAATGTTTTTCCACCTAATGCTGCATCTCTAGTTAGTAATTACCCCATAAATTTTCGACCGCAGCAACTTTGTCCTCCACCAATTGCTTCGTTCCAACAGCTTAATTTTCCACCTCCGGCTCTTCCTTTTTTATGAGTAGCAATGAGCGGAACCTACATATTAGGAATACTTTGATGGGACCCCGACGGGTCTTTAATAAAAATAATTGAATTGAATTGTATACGCTCAGTATTGTCTCTCACAACGCAAGATCTGTCGTGCAAAATATGGCACACCTAAGAAGTGTAGCTGTTGAGTTTGACCCAGACGTATTGTGCATTACAGAATCTTGGGCCCTCTCTCTAATTTCAGACTCGGTACTTAATATAGATAGCCTCAGTTTATACCGCCAGGACCGTGCCGACAGACGCGGCGGTGGATGCCTTCTTTACATAAGAGCATCCCTTGCACAATCGCCTTATAACTTGAACATTTCCTCCTTCTCTGGAAATTTATGTTTTGCTTCGGTAATCCTTCCGCAAAATAGGAAAGCCTTAGTCGGATGTGTATATAATCCTCCTTGTTCCTCCGGAAATGAAAGCCAGCTTTGTGAAGTCTTTGAAAAAATTGCAGAAACTTCTTTCGATTTCAAGATAATCGTGGGCGATTTTAATTTGCCAGAAATTGACTGGCACACACATACTTCTCCTCCTTAATTCCAGAAGCTGCTTGATACAATTAACTTTTCAAACCTGACTCAATTAGTTCACTCTTCGACCAGAAACGATAGTGTTTTAGACCTAATTTTTACCAATGGCACCTTCCCTTTATCTATGGATTTCTATCATGACCTCTTTGCAAGTGATCACGCATTAATCCATTGTCGCCTTCCAGTTGCCAGTTCCGCAAAGCCAACAGTTCAACGTAGTATTTTTGACTTTGCTAATGTTAACAAGGAATTAGTAAATAACTTTACATGCACTCTTGATTGGCGCAATATTTTTTCAAATAATGATCTAACTTTTTTGACAATTTATTACAATGCGTAACAGAAGGTCTTCTTGACCTTATTCCTCGGAAGATGTTCAAATCGAGTGCTAATTCCGCCGCTATCCCACACTTTCTTAAAAACAGACTTAAAAAGTTACAGAAGCAGTTTAAAGATCCTTCTGTGAGCTCATTATCAGTTCATCTAAGAATCGTTGAAATATCTTAACTAGCTTCGAAAATGAGGCTCGAGCGAGATAGGCGTAGAGAGTCTTTAGCTATTAATGACGTGAATGCTTCTAAATCAGTTGCTCAGATCTTCCGTCAGAGATCATCTGCTAAGTCCCACCAAGTCATTCCGCCCTTGCTTAGTGTTAGCGATGCCTTCATTACTGAGGAGTCAGGCAAAGCAGAAATTTTAAATTCGTTCTTTGCCAAGCATTTCACCATTGAAACTGATCCGATCCCTTTAATTCCTTCGTTGTCTGATGCTTCTCTTAGCTTCATCAATTTTTCTCCTGAATGTATTCAAAAACTGATAAGCCATCTTCCTAACTCTCACTCAGTAGGTACGTACAATATCCCAAACTCTTTGATAAAACAGCTAAGAGATTTTCCTCCTCTGCTTAGCAAAATCTTTTCAGTATTTCTCGTAAATGGCTTCTTCCCTGACTATTGGAAAACTTCTATTATTCTTCCAGTATTTAAGTCTGGCTGTCGTTCTGACGTACAGAACTATCGAGGTGTCCATAAAACACCCTCTCTCGCCAAAATCTTTGAAAAAATTATCGCCGTAAAAATTACCGAATTTTGTATAGCCAATCAAATTATTAGCCCTTCCCAGCATGGTTTTTTACCAGATCGCTCTTGTGAAACATGTAATCTGTCGTTTCTCAATCTACTTACCTCTCTTCGTAATGATCACCTATCTGTTGTCGTTATTTATTTTGATCTTAGTAAAGCCTTTGATAAAGTACCACATAAAAGACTCTTGATTAAATTGGAAGCTATGGGAATTCGCAGTCCACTAATAGACTTTCTCAGGCCATACCTGTCTAATTGTAAACAAAAGGTTTTGGTGGGATCTTCACTTTCCAGTGAAAGTCCTATTGTAAGTTGTGTCCCACAAGGTACCGTTTTAGGTCCTCTTTTGTTCTTGCTTTACATAAATGATATTTCAGCAGCAGGTAAACATTCTCAATCATTTATTTATGCCGATGATCTCAGATGTGTATATTCTTTCAATAAATCTACGAGCCTTCATTGCCTGGAGCAAATCCATGCTGACTTGCTTGCTCTCTCAGCTTGGAGCTCAAAATGGCTAACGGAATTCTCTCCGTCTAAATGTCGCTATATGTGCTTTGGACCTGATAGGCTACCCCAACCAGTGGTCTTTCAAGGCACACCTATGACTGAATGTACCACCATCAAGGATTAAGGTTTAAGCTACACTAGTAATCTTGATCTCTCGCCGCACGCTGACAGAATGACAGCCAAAGCTGCCCAGATTTGTGGCTTTATTTCTTACAATTTCTATCTTCCTGACATTAAATTAAGGCTCTATCGTATGTTTGTACTTCCCATTCTCGAGTATTGTTGCCCGTTCTTTGGTTTGATGAATGAAGCCAGTCGTTTAAAAATTGAAAATGTCCAAAGACGTTTTTCTAAAAAACTTTTAAATAAGGAACATCCCAATATCTCCTACTCAGATAGATGCCAGCTAATTAACCTAAAATTTTTATGGGTTCGAAGACTAGAGGCGGGCTTCTGTCTCCTCTTTCTCATTAACCATAGTTCAAATTTTCCTCGGATTTCAGCCCT
>CACRXP010002099.1:1877-12458 GCA_902702965.1 Spirometra erinaceieuropaei
TTTCTGCAAATTTGAGATCAGTAGGGGATCAGGGATCAGACCTGGGACAGGTTCTTTACGGCGGCGTCAGACTTCAGTTTAGCCAGGGCTTCAACGAAATCCCGAATAGAGGGGAACGCCGAGGCTTGTAGATCCTCAGGAACATTTGGATCCACAGCAGTGAAGTGGACGCCCTGTGAGTGGCATAAAGAGTTAAGAAAAAAGAAACGAGCCACTCACACAACTAGAGAGGATACTTCTTCGCCGAGGGGAAGTACTCGCCAGTACAATGGAGAGTGGAAGTAGACGATCTCGTACAGCCGTAAGCATGGCTTGAAAGCAGTCTGTAGGGCGACTGCAGCTGAAACAGAGACAAGGTGAAAGGAAATGCATAGAAAGAACGCCTACTACAGTTATTTGAGTAGGTGTTAGACCTACATATTTGTTGTTTCGCCTGACCTGCAGTCGGCATGCTGCCTCACTTACATTATCATAGCCTCCAACAGTTGAGAAGTGATCGCTGTAGACCGATCCTTGCTTTATCAACCTTGACTTCAGCTTCCACAGCTGAGGAGCGACCATAGTAGTCGGTATGCGGTTTAATCTACGCTAGCATACCCTAGGACTGTTGAGAAGAGATCGCTGTAGACCGACCCATCGTCTTACTTCTGTCATTGGATTATAAGTCCGGAAACGTCGAGGGCTGCAGAAATCTTCCTCACACTGAAACCATGTTCAGTACTCAGCCATCCTTAACAACAACGTCACCAAAAATCCCAATGGATAAAATGAAACGAAACCCTTTAGGCGGCCTGGGCACCCGAGCGGGTTGTTTAAACAGTCCATTTCAGAGACGCACTGCTTATCCCCTCACGCAGGAAAGAACCGGAAGTGATGACGTCTGCCCTTGAACGCTGAATGCGAAACCTGCCGCCGGAATAGTACTAACCCTAATCCGTTTTCGCCGACATCAGTAATTTCCTTCTATTTTCGCGAGAAAGGAAACGCGCTAGCTATAATGTGGTGGGACCAGTTTCTGTGAATAAACTAAGTGCACCAGGCGTCCGAAAAAAGTACAACAGGATGCTGCAGTCGAATAAGCAGTCACAATGTGGTTGCCACTCCCTGGTCAGAAGTTTGCTCCACCATTCGACAATGCAAAGGTCCAGTTAGGACCTGCGCTGTCCTAACGCGTTTATGTCGAAAATGAAAATGCTGATTATTTTCGATGACTTAGAAGCAAGAGTAGAAACAGAAGAACGAACTTCTACATTCAAGGACTCACAAATCTGTAGGAAGGTGTTTGTGACAAAACAACACATAGTACCGGAGCGCTGGACCGATCGACGCCCAGTTGTCTGGAAGATGAGGCTACAAGTCTAACGGAGAAGACGACTCAAGAAGGAGAGAGCATCGGGTCGTGCCTCGGGCAGAACGAACGCAAGACTGGAGTCTATGCACGTCCTTGAAGGTGGAAGTGTGGTGACGACAGAACAGACTGAGTGACACCATATGGCAAATTGACCGTCGTTACCGACGATGTCCCACAATAGGATGGACGCACAGACGGTGATTTGGGCGTGAATTGGTTTAGGCTTCCGCTGTCCTCCGGAACACCAACATGACCAGCACAGTCGCTTCTACATGTCCACAAAGTGATAACATTACGAATGGAAGAGAACATGCGCATCCCAGGTTCTTGTTTAAAAGAAGACGAAGGCACGATCACTGGGACGGTAGATTTATTGGCCTTAGCTTTCGGACTCGAGCTGGAGTTCATCATCAGAGACTGCTAGAGTGCAGCAACGTGTGAACATTTATATCGTTGTATCGTGAGCGGGGGGGGGACTACGTCCGTGGCTAGGTCTGGTTTGTGCCGCCTGGTCCACAACGGTTCCCCGGCCGGGTAACGCCGTTTGTACTTCGCGGCGACGTGGGCTGCGCCACCTGGCTGCGTGGGCGTAGTGCGTGATCGGCTGGCCGCAGGTGAGCAGTCGGGCGTAGTTTATCAAATCCCGTGCCATAACTCTCCTTACCACTACACGGGCCAAACAGGACGACGTCGCAGCTTACGAATACTTGAGCACAAACAGGCCGTTCGGAGAGGCGACCCACTATCTCAAGTAGCCACTCACACGCTGGACGAAGGCCATGAGTTCGACTTTGCCAACACGCTGATATTGGCGCGAGCCGACAACAAGACGGGGCGAGAACTGATGGAGGCGTGAGTGTCGGACACCAACTCTACCAACAGACACATTGATTTGCCTGCGTGTTATCACGCACTCCGCGCACGCAGCCAGGCAGCGCAACTCACATCGCCGCGAAGTAAAAACGACGTTACCACGCCGGGAGACCATTGTGAACCAGGTGGCACAAACCAGACCTAGCCACGGACGTAGTCCCCCCCACACGACGCAACGATATAAATGTTCACACGTTGCTGCACTCTAGCAGTCTCTGATGACGAACTCCAGTTTGAGTTCGACAGCTAAGGCCAATAAATCTACCGTCCCGGTAATCGTGCCCTCGTCTTCTTTTTTAGTGATAACATTTACCGATCATGCGCGACCCTTGCTGGACACCTACGCGATCATCAAAACCCCAAAGACACCGGTGTACGTAGGATAGTCGCCAGTAGTGTGGACCTGTCTGCACTGTGGCCGCACCTTCCAGTCACGCCTGATGAAGCTGGCCAGAGTCTGTAGCGAAAGGAAATCTAAATGTTGTTAACTTGACGGAGGAAGTAAACAAGCAGGCGACTGTTCGTTTGTTGTCAAGATTGTGGTGGCTTCCAAAAATCAAGATATACCGGCGAATAACGAAACAACCGGCACACCTCAATAGCAAACATTAAATTGTCCAAAAGCGCAAGGGTTTTCTGAGAGCGCGCCAGTATGTGCAACATGCTCGTCGTGTATTGAGAAGAAATGGCTACTCGGACAGCCTCGTCGGTTGAGGTGAAAATGCAGGTAAGTACTCACAAACATCGGAGTTTCGGAAGCCTTCAACAATCGCCTTCAGTGGCAGGAAAGAGCACGGACCCAAATCAGTCAGCGGAATGAAGGCTACATCCTAAAGACCGACTGCCACTGCATTAGTCTGAGAGTCAACCAGACAGAGTAAGATATGCGACTCAAGTAAGAACTACGAACTCTTCCAGCTATGACTGGTCAGCCGGAACCGATAAAGGCATCTAAAGACCCTTCCTAGTCAAGCAAATAAACCCTACAACTATCAAATCTTCCCATGAACGGGAATTCGAAACAGCGGCCAGGTAAACCTGACGTTTGTGAAACATAGGCTTTTTTTACAAAGAAACCTCACTCATGTTTCAGTAATCAGAAGCCGAAAACAATTGCTGAGGCGCAAAAAACGACGTACACTACCAAGGTCTGGCAGAGAAAAGGCCTCAAACAAAGAAAAGCTCGAAAAGAAAGCCGGTTTGACAGTCACATCAAACGCTACTTTTGTGGCCTGATGATCATGTCTACACCCTGAGCCAATCTACGTGTTGTTGGTTCAGTCCGTATGGTGGAAACACTCACAGTAGTGGAAAATGACTATTAAAAATCACTGATGTATTTTTATAGGTGGAACCGCAATGGTGAGGTTTGATGCCGCAAACAACAGTAGACGTTCCCATGGCAAGAGTAGATGTGATTTATCTAGGTGGGAGTGTGCAACTGTGCTCACATCGCGTGAACTAGTAATAATGCGGTGGTCGTCTACACAACAGTACGGAACAGAATTCCGTCTTCTCCCGCTGAGAGGTTCGTCTAAAGGTCAAAGACAGAGCCGCCGCAATAAATGCACGCGGTAGAAATATTAAAGCGCGGTTTCCGTTCTGTTTATGACGGTGAGCTCTAATTAATTAATTAATTAAGACAGCTGTAGGTGCAATGTTTGCTCTGCATTTAGGGCAAAAATCAATCCAGACTCGTGTAAGCATACAGACGGGTGACAGGATACTTGCGGTAGACTCGAAACTCGCAAGTGACAGTCCGAAAGTGGCATCGTACCAACCAAACCGTGTAGGGGCCGTTTGAATTTGCTCAGGATTTTTCACTTCCAACTGGATCCAGGATGGGGTTGGCGTGATCTCGTGTTGGTGCGAGTGGCCCGGTCCCGCTATCTCATGCTGGCCTTCTCTCTCTCTAGTGTTCAACAGCGTTACACTCCCCTGTCAATGCGGTAAACCGTTTAGTACTTGTATACTGCTGCTACTACTACTACTACTACTACTACTACTACTACTACTACTACTACTACTACTACTACTACTACTACTACTACCACCACCACCACCACCACCACCACCACCACTGCGACTACTATTACGAGCATTCGAGCCAGACCTAAAAGGCTTCGTTTGCGCATCAATTTCCTCCGGCGTTAAACAATGCAGCATGGAAACTGGAGTTCATAAACCAGAAAACACACGGGAAGGCTGCGAGGCCCACTGATGAGAACCCCTTGCAGCTGCGTCATGCAGCGGCACAAGATCGGAGAAACACGCGTGTCTGGTCTTTTAGCTTGCACATGTGCTGTTAGTATGGCTGTCAGTACGTAGCAGCGCAGCGCATACCTGATAGTACCACTCTTATATTGCTAGATTCTACTGACGCTATTGTGTGAGTCTATGGTCCACTCTGTGACTGAATGACTGTTATCGGTGCTTGTAAGGAGCTACTGGCGTCAAAGACCCAAATGACGCATGCATCTATCGTGCACTGTGTTAACAACGACAGAATGTATTGTCAAGCTGGGCAGGCGCCCCGCGGACATGCTGAAGGGAGTAGGTTGCGTAGGACGGTCTCAGGGCTCTGCCCTACCCAGAAAGACCGATCCAGTTAAATTTGTTGCCCCTATCCTATAGACGAATGAGGTGTGACCTGTTATGGACATTCGGCATTATCCACCAGCATGAATTTTCGCTCAAAACTGACGACTTCTTTGAATTCACGACCACGAGTCACCCGCGCGGTCACCCGTACAGTCAAGCGGGGGAGTACACGCCTAGACAATCGAAAGTTTTCCTTCAGCCAGCGTGTTGTTCGACCGTGGAACTCACTCCCATGTGAAATAGTGACATCTGATACAATGGATGTATTCAAAAGGCAGCTGGATCGTTTGATCTATGATAAACGATGACTCTCACTACAGGACTATCTGCGGCCAGCCATAAATTTCATTTCATGATTTCACCCTACTTAACACATCCCTGACTTTTAATGAAATTTTCCCTCTCAAACTATGCAAGTGACTGCGTTTTATGCTGATTGTATATAACTGCATTTAAAATTTCATAAGTACACTGAAAAGACCCCCTGCTGCAGCTTCGGCAGTACCGCACGGTGAAACGTTTTCCATGAACAAACATGTTACTGACAAAATTTTAGTAAAATGTGCATTTAACATTTATATTTTATGTATCGTTTTCAATAGGGTCATCAAGGGCATTGCCTATTACCCTAAAATACACCATTATTATTATTATTACTATTATTGTACATAGGTTTTCCCAATCGATGAATGCAGCAATCAATCGGATAACCAGCCTCGGCTCACAAAAAGGCGGAGGCAGCTGCTAGTGCAATATTATCAGGGATTTTGAACGCTACATATAGACATTTGGACAGAAGAAAGACCGCGCGAATACGAGAGCTGTACTGATAATGGGCAATTACAAGAGTTACGTGAGAACAGACAACAGCAAAAATATGGGCGACTGGTACGCACAAAGTCCATCTGTCTGGGAGAGTGATCTGCAGTCTATGGTGTCAAGGGTGAACGAGGTCGCTAAATCGGTCGGTCTATCCATAAACGCTAGGAAGACCAAAGTGTCTCCAGGCTGCATCCCTGACCAGGACAAGGCACCCCTCGGGATTGATGGCTGTCAACTTGAAGAAGTAGACAACATCGTAAGGATAACTCAGGCCATCCAAGAAAGACGATTAAGGTGGTTCGGGCATGTTTTTCGTCGTCCAACTCAGGAGCTCAGTGTTACTGCCCTCGATCCAGCACCGTTGCCCCATTGGAGACGTCGAAGAGGGAGTCAGTTCAAAACCTGGCTCGACACAGTTCGTCAAGACATGGAGGTGGTTCTTGGACCTTCGGGGTTCGGTCTATGTCGCTGGCGAAGGGAATGGGTTGAGCTGTCCAGATTTGCTGCCGCGGATCGTCACGCGTGGAGAGGTGTACAGTTTGTGACATCATCGAGGCCGGCTAGATCAGGCCTGATCGCAGCTGTATCAGGTACAAGTAGTAACCCCACAGATGGAGCGTAGTGTCCGGGGAGGGGCATGTCACACGTAGCCAACGGAAGATAACGACCGGCCGTTCGGGCAGAAGCGGGCCCGCAGCAACACCTAACTGGGTCTAAGTAAAGGTGAAAAATCGTCGAAAACCAAACCGGCCCTCAGAGTGTGTTACGGAGTAAGGGCATTGCAGAGCGTCATCTAAGATTTGCACTTGAGCCCCTCTCAACTTTTAGGCAAGCCATTGATAAATGCCTTGGCTGATCTGACCGAGACTAGGACAGACGTTTAAAAGGACGGGAACGACAGCGCTGGCGGTTTAGAGATAACAAGATCGAACAAAGCGTGTCTGGCCAACCCGACTTCCCTTTCCGTTGCTCGTTTAGTGCTCACGTGTTGTTAACTTTGAGTGATCTCTAATCCCCACCTAGACAATCCGACGTCTTTGAGGATCGCACAAAAGTTACAAATTTACGGCGGCGGTGGCGGTGGGATAATGGCTTTCAAGACGAGCGAATTGACCGGCTTCCCCAAAGACTGGAAAAGAGGTCGATTTCGCTGACTCCGCCACCAACCCCTTCTGTCCTGGTAACTGTTAAAAGGAGCAGCCATAACCGACTCATTCACAGGCCCGTTCTTCGACATTTCTGTTAATACTGAACTAGGTAGACACGTTGTGTAATGTTTTCGCAAGCAAATGACAAGGGTTCTGATCAACGACTGCCATTTGCGCCGTCATTGGACAGAAAAAGACAGAGTGCGCGAGATTGTTTGGCGAATTGGTTACTAATTCCCTTGACCGAACAATATCCATCTTGGCAAAAAAGAGACAGGCGATATGAACCTAGAACAGAAGTTCGGAAAATTGAAACCCGAATACAAGACGAACGAAAATGTGGTGCACAATCTATCTTCCAGGCATTTAACGGAACAAGAACTGAGAATGCTGAGTCGTGAAGCCAGCAGATGCTAAACCAGCCGAATTTGTTGTCGCACTTGAAGCCATGCTAGGAAGAACCAACGCAACCGACGAGGCTAAATACGCCGTACGCCAGAAAGTCACCTCCCTACCGCTGACGAACAGGCCCACCAATAATATGTCGTCCGCAGACCTAGAAGCAATGAAGGAATTAAAGATGGACAAAGATATAGTAGTGCTGCCAGCCGACAAAGGAAGAGTAACCGTCGTGATGAACCGCGTCGATTACAACGAAAAGGCACAAACCCTCCTCGACGACCAGCAGTCCTACAAATCCACGCTTTCCTTGCGAGCCAAATCGATGATTGGTCAACTAACCGGACTCCTGAACCGACTCAAACGCAACAGTGCGATATCGCTAGACGGATGGCGACAGATGAAATCCACGGACACGACACTGGCCCGAAAACTTAACTTTCTCCGAGAAGGCTCGAGGACCTCCATCAATTCGGCACCAACTCTATCAACAGACACGTTGACATACCACCCTGCTATCACGCGCTCCGTTACCGCGGCCAAGAGGCGAGACCCAATTTCCAGCCAAGGGTGCACGCAGTCACGCCGCCGTGAGACTCAGCTTATCGCGAATACCACCCTCTGCACTCATATTCCCTCTTCATGGCTTGACTAAAAAAAAAAACTGCTCGTTTGATGTCGCATTCTCACAGTCTCTGACGATGGCCTCCCGTACGAGACCGAAAGCTCAGACTAATACACCTTCTATTCCCGAGATCGTTTGTTCATCTTTACATTTCTGTATGTATTCTTCACTCCCTGCTGTTGAGCTCTCTTTAGGGGATTCGACTGCGGTGAGTTGTAAACCAGGCCACCAGCAAGGCATTACGACTTGAACATTACAAATAGGCGACGTAGAACTCGCAATGTCCATTTCTGCGGAAACAGCAGTAGGCTCAATTTGAAGTAGCCCACATGAGGATGACGGAATCCATGATGCAAAAGATCAGTTTACACCTTCCTGATCCATCGTCCTCTAGGACGCAGTTCACGTTCGCGTCTTAGCACTGCTGAGTTTATTTATGATCCCGAATCGCAGGTGACTTTTGATTCTTTGTTTTAAGGTCGGCGAGGATGTTTTCCGCGTTGAATTTGCTAACGCCGAGGATGACTGGAAGGTGCGCCTACTATTACGCAAATCGGGCACCAAGGAACCCGAGCGGTACACAGACATGCCTCTGCTGAAAAACCCTCGTGATTTCACAGTCGACGAAACCGTCAGGCGCCAGACGATTTTCTAACGCTCGCTAGTATTGTCGACCGCGAGTGCAGAATGTTTAAGCGGGTTATTCAAAAGTCAAAGGGGAGGAGACCACAGAAGAAGTTCCCAAGCATCTTTTATGAAATATCTGGCAACAACAAACACGAATCCACCAAACGGCGTCCGGCACCACTTGTCAGTGTGCGCGCACCCAGTGGATGCAATTCTGGACATGGACTCCATCGAGTTATCTGTTTTCAGAATCCGTCCAGGGGATGCCGGGATGTTCGCCCAGATTCTGATAGCGCGATTGTCAACAGAGCGTGGTTGACTCTCATTCTCTCTGGGTCTGATATTGATAAACCATCACAGCAAAATCATTCGGATTTCAGAGGCGTTCTTCACCCAATTCGCATCATCATCAACAACAGATCTTCGGGGCATATGAAGGCCCTCCACCATTATATTAAAACGGGGAACTCCCGACTTATCCATCAAGCGCCCTGGCGCATTCCTATATACTATCAGAAGGATGTGAAAAGTATTATCCAGGATATGTTGGGTAGACGTGTAATTCGATCTTTTTCCACGTGGGCGTCGCCTATTGTCCTCCTTATGAAGGAGGGACAATCTTCGCCTATATGTCGGTTACCGAATACCGTGACAAAATGCGAATCTTTTCCATTGCCACACATTGATGCTGTTTCCAGTGTTGCGAGGTTCTCGACCTTGGCCTTGCATCTGGCCATTAACAAGTTGAAGTTCGCACAGCCGGCCGGATGAGGACGATCTTTCTGGTACCGTCTGGCCTTTCCGAGTCTTTCGGCCTGGCGAATGTGCCGGCACAGTTCACCGACTCATGACAACAGCGTTGCGCGACATAACACCAACAGGCCTGTCCGACCTACTCAAATTGTACTACCATCCAAAGGAAATCGATCGAGGAACATAATACACACATCCCGGGGGGGGGGGTTGATTATGGTTGAGGGACGATGGTCTTGTATTACGAACGGATAAGTGCAAACTGCATAGGCCGTGTTAACCTGACACGTCTTTTTTCGATACTGCTATGTAAGACCCGGGAAGGCAGGTCTGTTCTAAAGGGACAGAAGAAGGAGCAAGTGAGAGACTGGGGAAATAATGACGAGGATTGAGCGTGCTTTCCCTTCTTTGAGGTTTTCAGGCGAAAACGGTCAACTGTGTCCGGACACGAAGCAGGAATCAGTGGATGTTGTGCCTCCTAAATCACAATCTTAATCTTCGAGTGTCTCTCCTCCCCTTCCGGCCCGTCGAACTTACGGGCGCCCACTGACGCTTCTTGTTCTTCCTCCCTACCAACTCACTAATACATCGTTCACGAGTATACTCAGGACACGCCTGTCCGTGTGATGTCGATATCAAAAACTAACCGTTCAGAAAGGAGGAAATCGACCCTTTCTCCACCCGGTCCCATCAAGACAACAGACGTTGACCCAGAGCAGCAGGAGGGTCCGCCTACTACTGTAACAGACCACAAGTTCAACAGTTATTTGGTAGAGCTGAGGTCACTTTTGGCGCGGATCCCGGAGGGGTCGGACGCGAAGATGGCCGGTGTTCCTCCCTTTCCTACCGCTCCCCACGCTCTCGCCGTCCGTCCGTATCTCGTTTCAGTTACCGTCTGCACTCTCCCCGGTCGTTGCCGACAGCGCTGCAGTCACCATTGACGTCTAACTTGTAAGACCCGAAAAGGCAGGTTTGTTTTGACGGGCGAGCGGGAAAAAGAGACAGGAGGCTTAGTGTGGAGGACTGAGTGTGTGTCTTCTCCCTTGCTGCTTTCAGATGTGGACAGTGGATTAAGTCCGGATATCATCCAGGAAACAGTGGATATTGTGCCACCTACACCACAACCTTGATCCCCAAACATCTGCTTCTCTCCTTCTATTCAACGAGACTTGCCCGCGCCTCAGACGTTTCTTGTTCCCCCCCCATTTCTATATCTCCATCCTCTCACAATATATCGTTCACGTGTTAGACTTTCTTTGATTACTCGGATCATACCTGTGTGCTGAGATACTGTTCGTCCGCCTAATGATAAAATCCAAGACTAACCGTCCAGGAAAAGGAAAAGCGACCCGGTCCTCATCCTGCTGCATCAAACCGACAGG
>CACRXP010002101.1:2817-16194 GCA_902702965.1 Spirometra erinaceieuropaei
TAGTGTTACAGCCTGAATTATACAGTAGATGTGCTCTCTCATGAAATTTCAACTGACATTCGAGCACATGTTTCCTATTCGAATAGATTACTTAAGTATGGTTGTAACATTAATTACCTTGCAACAAAATCCTAACATTTCCGGTCATGACTGGATGTCAGCTCTTGACCGAGCTTCTTTATGACCGTCTAAAAAAACTATGGTTTGTAAAAAAGAACTGCTTAAGTAGTAAAATATTTTCCGTCGATTTTCGATGGCCTTATATATTTAAGTATATTCCATAGAGAAATGCACAAAAACATTCCTTCTTGTACTGGTTTGGTAGCACATTTCGTGCTTAGATGTTCTACCTAAAGAAAGAGTATCTACTGGTTGGAGAAAAGATTCTAGTTATGAGGATTTTTACGATCCTGATATATTCATTCATACGGCATCGCATCAGCACCTTTTAGAGATACTTATAATGTATACAGCCTAGTCTATGTCCATTATGTAATTTAATGAGTCCCATATGACTGCTTCTCCACAGCATAGAGGAGTGCGTACAGTATGTAGTTTTAAAACCCCGGATGCAAGTGTAACAGCAGATGGGACAACAAATTATTTGGGAATCGTAAAGGCTTGTGATAATCGAGAGATCCTCTCTCCAGGTAGAAATCTCAGAGGACCTGATTTGTCACTTAGCAGTTCAAGACAAAATATTTTGCGTTTTTTCTACAAATTAAACCTGAATAAATGAAAAAAATGGCATTACTTAAGTAGTCGTTCTTACAAAGTTTTTGAAGGTAATAGAAAAGAAGCTCATTCAAAAGCCTGTATCCTGGTATGACTGAAATATTTTAGTATTATACTCCACAATAATTAATATTACAACCCTACGTAAGCAGTATCTTCGAATAGGAAAAATATTTCAGAATTTCAGTTAACAATTTATGACGGCGCCTAAAAACAACGCAACCGGGAGCGAATTCCCGTCCGGAACAATGCTCAGAACCGAGTGGGTCGACATGTTGGTCGTCGTATCACATGGAGAATTCATTACAGCGAATTCTAAATTGTAAATACCGACCACGGAGAGAATTTAAAGTTCCATTGTGCAAGTTTGGCTTAGAATCATGTAATTATTTACCGTACTAACAACACAGGTATTAGCTAAAGGCCCATACACGCGTGTTTCACCGATTTTGTGCCGCTGTCCGACGCAGTTGTGAGGGGTTCGGTTCATCAGTGGATGTCAGATCAAATATTCATATCAAATTTCGGACCGTTCATGAAAAGGTCTGTTCCGAAAGATTTACTCCAAGTTCGCGCATTAATTTCCTCGGAAAGTAACCAAGGTAGGGTTGGCTTATTTGTTACTTTATGCTCACTGACAGATCCCACTGAAGTTTAGAGGCGCGGTTCCAATGAGCGTACCACCACATTTTCCTTCATTTAGGCAAAGTACTTTGTGTAAACGCATACTCTCTTAGAAAAATATATGCATTGATTTCGTTCTTTTGGGACCTCTTCAACCATGATAACACTCCAGAATTATATTCGCATGTGAAAGCTTTCATTTCAATTTTGGGTTTCACTGTATCGTTTAGCAATAAGTAAACAGTCATGGTCAGATTAAATTGCTTCTTATGAAGGCAGAAGACTTTGTGATACTTTATTACAAACCGAAGTTATTAGAAGAGCATCGGGTTGCACGGAACTGAGAAATAATTTAAAGTTTCAATAGAATGCTGTCTAACTATATATCCTAGAAGGACGACGAAAATGACATTTCAACCTTCCATGACACTACCAGATCTACACCTTATCTATTCTGTTACATACAAACGAGCAATTGATTGGTGAAAAGTATCAACGAAAATTATTGAACTCTATGGCCTATCAGATGTAATTGGCCAACGATATCTCAAGCTCCTACGCTGATGCAAGTTGGGTTTGAGTTCAGCGTACCAGAAATGACCATTTCAGTGAACGCCCATCTATTTTTGGTAGCAGTTTCCAAAGACCATCCAGTTGAGAGGATTTATGCCGTCTGTCATTGTTAAGATGGATGCAGAAGTTAACTAACAAACGGACGCCTCGATCGAGTGGATCTGCAGTCCATTGTTGAAGCCTATGCAGCCCAAAAACCGAATAAAGTTGTGAATGACTTTCCTGATTGATCCATCCTTTGCCTGTTGATTTCTCTCTTACTTAGGTTAATCTGGTTTTATTTCCCCGCCTGACTGTGGTGATTGGAAAGATAACTTGGCTGCGGTGTTAGTCAACACGTAGGAAGAGAGTGGTTTAGTTTTCAGGGCGACGATTCAGCCTGATGGTTTGGTTGGTTCTTTGCTAGCGAAACTAGTTGACGGTCCGTCTCATTCGACTTCAGAACTTTTTCCTCCCTAAACCCTCTAGGGCCATTCCACCCCTGCTTCTGTGGGCAAAAAGGTCTAAGTTTGGGGAGGTCGGTGTGCCGATTTGCTGAAATTACGACTAAAAATCGCGCCTCAAGGTTGCGTCGATCGGCAGGAATGGTAAGCCACGAAATTCGAAGCGGGACCGATCTTCCAAATTTCTGTCGCGAGTTAAGAACTGAATCTCAGCCTCTGTCTTTTAGACTGCTATTCTTGCAGGCGCTCATGCAGTTCTAGTCTGGTTTCCTTTACTTATTCTAAATCACCATAATTGCGGCAGATTTCACAGATGGCCATTGGGCTTTCAGCTGCTGACATTGGGTTCGTCCAGGGCATAATCTTACGACAAATTACTGTGTGAGCTCTGTGATGCAGGCTAACAGTGCGAGGTTGGCGTAAATTGAGTGAGCACCCGAGATACCTTTGGACTGCTGGAGACGTCATTTCATCCTCCAAGATGTTATCACTTCCGCCTCAGTTCTTTCCGGTAGAGGTAGAAATATAAAGAAGTATCAGTAACAAAAACACGAACATTCAATTGATCAGCTCTGGCGGTCAGTGAGTTGCAACTTCTGGGTGTACCAAAAGTTAATTTCCGGTAAATTATGTGGAAGCACAAATCGCAGTCTAAGCCAAATATGCAAGAAAGGGAAGCGAATTATGTGGTTTAATGAAAATTGTTCAGACACTGAATAAGACAAGAAAATTCAAGAGATGTTTTCTTAGTAAATCTATCATAAACGGCGTAGATATCACAAGAACACTATTAAACAACTGATTAGCTACTCATTGTGTTAGGAAGGAAAAGTGAGCGCAGAGCTCGAAGCACGCGCAGGGAAGCGCGTGAAAGTGGCGTATACACATTCTCCCCGCGACACAGCCACTGGCTGGATTAGTAGGATAAGGAGGGTGCAATCACAACTGGAAGGCCATGGAGGAGACCGCGTGGTAATTTGCAGCGCGTGACCATTGCAGTGGAACAAACGGAGTTCTAGTCCCTCCGAGCAATGACATTAGCAAGCCTACTTAGCCACTCGCTGGACTAGTATAATAAAGAGGCCACAGGCGGGGCTCGAAGCACGCGCAGGGAAGCGCGTATGAGTTTATGTCTGAAGTAACCGAGGCTAGCATATAAGTCCTCCTTCCCCCGTGGCATAGTCACTCGTTGTATCAAAATGTTTAGAAAGGTACAAACACGTAATATTTGTAAAGCCAGAGCACTCTCATCTACCAAGATTGTCTTAGGAGGCTAACCATTTGATATCAGTCAGGTGGGGCTGCAGAACCAAACCTCGCCGAGGAGAAATCTCACCTGGGTGGGGCGGATGACTGGAGCCATTACTAGTTTGATCTACAGAAAAAAAACCCTGTATCAGCATGTGGAGGTGGCAGCGTGATGATCACGGGAGTTTTGCTTTTACGCGAAAAGTCTAAATTGCTGTTTATACAGGTAAGTTGGAATCCTCAGTCATGCATTCGGATATATTCCGCTCGACTATTGCCCTTTGTGAGTCAAAACAGGGGTAGACGTTTGGTGTTTGTACAAGATAACTGTAATATACATCTGATTCAGAGGACGATAGAGTGACTAAAAGCAACCAAATAGAGTCAGTGAACTGACTAACTCTGCGTTTCAGTCACAATCTAACTGAAAATATGTGGCACTTTTTACCCGGACGTGTGTACTTCAGCAGTCGCACTTAGAAGCCGAAGGATCGACCGAAGGAGAATAATCGGTGAACATGAAGTGCCTTGAGTGAAGGAGAACAGGGGAATTTTATTAGAAACCTGAAGTGATATTGTGTGGAAACTATAGATCAAAACCTTATGCACTTTTAGTTTCAAGCATTGATGCAATGTGAGTGATATAAGAATTGTGAGACAACCATCATCTCATCATTCGTATTGCCTGACATTGCATTAAACGATTCTGTGACAAGACCTTGTTTTGCGCTAAAGGAAATTCCATTTTCTATTCTCTCTCATGGAAAAAGGTGGATCGATTTATGCCAAACTGCTGAAATGTTATTTACAAATTAAATGGCCTTATGAGTTGGGTCACACAGTTATGCGCTCCTGTTTTGCTTTAGTCGGCGGAACGTTGGCTCCAGTTCTAGCATCGTTAACCGGCGCCCTTCACTTGAGGCTTATGTCTATCACATTTTCTCAGACCATGTGTGATAGTAACAGTTATCGGACTTCTAGCCCCAAGAGCCGGAGCACACAGCAGAAATGCCGACAAAGGCCAGAAAGACACCAGCTTTCCCCCCTGGCCCGTACACCAAGAGAACCCCGGAATTATTACAGGGGTTTTCTTCGTTAACTGGGCGTCAAGTCATCTGTTCAACCATTGACCCACAGGCTGGCGCCCTCTTACCTGCAACAGGGAATTCTGAAACTCCCCTGACCCTTGTCCCTCATCGATGTGCTTGTGGGATGGAAGACGCTTCTCTGAATCTGTTGTGAATTACACATTTACAGCGCTTGCTGATGGTCACATTGTGACAAGAAAGCGACACTGTATAAAGCGCACAGTCAAATCCAAGTGAGCGCAAAATATTCATATTCAGCCGCACCCAGCCAGTCATCCCCTGATCTCAGACATGGTAAGATAGCATGCTTAAGGTCAGACGTGTAAATCGTCAGACTAGATGTACTCTGAGCTCCCATTCTCTCGTATGCTATCGGGAGTTTTCAACTTCAGTGCATAGTGGAGTCATGCGCTTTCTCGTCTGAAGTTCAATAGTTCGTGCGTTTGCCAATCGGTGTCCTCTGTCAGTCTAGTATCTTAAATGACTGAAAAACAAAAGAGTAATAGGATCTTTCTTCAAAATTTTCAGGTAGATTTTTCTCAAGACGGCCCTCCTTCTTTTCCTGCCTTTTTTTAAAATGCTGCAAGCCTTTTTAAATGTTGTCCAATTTTTCAGGGATTCGAACTACATACAGTAGATGCGCTAACTCATGAAATGTCAACCAAAATTTCGAAATGCGTTCTCGTTTCGAAAAGATAAATTAAGTAGTGTTGTAAAACTAATCATGATGCGGCATAAATATATAATGATCCAGTTACCTCAGGGTGTCGGCTTTCGAAAGAACTTATTTTCGGCTGTATACATGATCTATACTCTGCAAAAATGACTACTTATGTAGTATGCAATTTTATCATTGATTTTCGATTACCTTGAGAATTCATTTATATTTCATGGAAAACATGCATAAAAATATTCATTCTTTTACGTATTCGGTAGAAAATCACGTCTTCTTCCAACTTCATACTCAAAAGAAGAGTATAATTCGGTTTAAAAAAAGTTTCTAATTGAGAGATTTTTAAATACCGTTAAATGGCCGTTCATGAAACGTCATGTATCTGCATTCACGAATGTGGCTTGTAAAGTCAACAATATTGCTCAAATCCACTGCTTAATTTTATGAACCTCATGTGGTCTCCTCTTAACACCGTAGAGAAATGCATGGTTTTCCGTACACGAAAAATATACAGCTTGTAGTTTTGAAACCCAGAATGCAAGTTTAACAGCAGGTCGGGTTCGAAATTATTCGGGAATTAGAAAAGTTTTTTTAACACCGAGTTATACTGTTCTTTTGAGTATTAAATTGGAAGAAGACGTGATTTTCTACCAAATACGTAAAAGAATGAATATTTTTATGCATTTTTTCCATGAAATATAAATGAATTTTCAAGGGTATCGGAAATCAATGAGAAAATTGCATACTACATAAGTAGTCATTTTTTGCAGAGTATAGATCTTGCATGCAGCCGAAAATAAGTTCTTTCGAAAGCCGACACCCTGCGGTAACTGGATCATTATAGATTTATGCGGCAACATGATTAGTTTTACAACACTACTTAATTTATCTTTTCGAAACGAGAACGCATTTCGAAATTTTGGTTGACATTTCATGAGTTAGTACATCTATTGGCGAAGACTTGCTTTCAAATGAGTGGGCCATTTTGCATGTCCTCTAAAACTGCCTTTTTGCGTCCATGATGACTACAAAGTCATGAATATGAGCACCACTTTTGATGAATTCCAAGGAACTGCTAATCGCTGCATTCTGGTCAAGCCTTTCCCATTATGCTGTAGATTGTCTGCAAAAGGGACTAATAAGTAGTGTTTGCGTGACAACTGAAATGTATTCACTTTATAACATCCGTTTGTCTAAATAAGTATATTCAGCTATCGCAGGCTCATAAGATATTTCTTTCGGAAAATAAAAATTGACTATGTCAAAATGAGTCTGGTGCGATTGTCTGTGATTAGATACTTCGCTGATTTATGACTTTGGTAGTTTTGGAGAAAAACCTTGAAATCTGGACTGAAAAATCAAGGGGAACCTCGGTGTGAAATGGCCCTTTTTCTCAAAATACTCAGCTTTTATAACTTTGTAGGGGTGTCATTAAAGACGTATAACCTCTAATTGAGCAAGAAGGATCGGAGACGCCTGCTGAAGAAAAAAGTGAACGATGTGGATTCACCTTATACCTCCCAACATTGGATTCACCATCAAGAGCGGAAGGAGCTATTAGCGCTGACTCTGAGCAACCACTATAGAGGTGAGTCAGTCTTGGTGACAATGAAGCTAAATCAATCGAGAAGAATGTAAAATTAGCCCTTGCTGAGTACGAAATCTATGAGAATTGTCTGGAGGAATCGGACGCCCTTCCGCGTGTCTAATTCTGATAACAGAGTTTCTAAAAATCAAACGGAATTCCGCAAACGTCTGAGATGAGAACAAAAAACACGCAACTGACCGTTCATTCTGCTAGTTAGCAAGCTTAGCGAAGACCGGCGTATTTGCTAAGCACAACAGATGTTTGCTTTTGAATCTAAAATGAGAAAACGATGCGTTACACAGACCTAAAAGCAAACGTTGTAGTAGAATGACAGCGCATTTGCAGGCGTAGTGATAAAAATGCTTAAAAAATTTCAACCACAATGAAACGCTTCCATTATTTTTAGGGAAGAAACAGTTGCAATTACGTCTCAAAATTCTAGTTTGGAAGAATTCAACCAATGAAGTTATTTGAAAAGTACACTATTATTTGCTACGTTTCTGTCGTTTGGTAGCATGATTCTAGTCAGTGCAGGCTGAAGTCTTTGAGGGCTCATCATGATGAAAACTTACTGACCAAACAAGAAAAATTACTGGTGCATAAAGAATGTGGTTTGGTGACCATTTTCCGGAGAATGAGAAATTATCAAGTTTTTGGTGGCAAAAACCACAGCAAAATATTTTCACCGAAGAGGATAGCCCTATACAATAAACTCGCCCGCCCCACACGGTACACACTGCAACAACCATCCCCGGAATATTTGCTCACCCTATCCAGTCGTGCTTCAATTTTGCGGGGAAGCGCATTGACTAGAAAGTGGACAGGTTAGCGAAAAATGACAAACTGAAGTCGAATGACCCAACGTCTAGTATACGTGTTAACCCAATTCAGTCTGGGTTAACTTCTAAAGAAGGTTGGGCGAACAGGGTATATGGCGACTACGAGTTAATGGTTGACGATTGGAACAACGCAAATTGCTGTTCGGAACGGCAAGAATGATAGGTCAAGATCTACAGATCTAGAGCTTTTTGACGAGCGCAGTCTTGCAGTTAGAACTTCTTTTTTGAAAGTCGTCTGCCGGTAAGCCAGGAAAGAACGTGCAGCACGACATAGACTGGGCGTCTGTCCTAATAGAGACCGGGGTGACTCAATTTAGCGCCATGTCTTTTACACCTGACGCCTTTTTTGGAAAAGTACTCGGATAATGACTATTAGGTTAGGCAGATTAACCGTCGTAACAGAGGGGGTTTCCGCCAATGCACCTAGGAGGGCAGAGTGGTAGTTTGCATTTAACTTTGCTCTTAGTGATGCATGCATTTGCGAAATCTACCTCACCCTCTCCTCTCTCTCTCGCGCCCACCGCGTTCTGACGTCATGACACTGTCAAGACAATAGGGATTGAGTGAGTGTGCGTGCAGTGACCGACAAAGTTAAACGGCCCCTGCACGTACGCGACACAAGACCGGGTCTCTTCCTCCCCCCTCCCGTGCCAGACTTCATTTACGAGAGGGGAGCGTGCCTCGGACCTCCCGTTTGGGTTACACTAAGACCACCTTAGGAAGGAGGTATTGTCGCCTGACCCTCCGTTTTGACTAATACAGAAAGTGGAATCGGGGAGGATTTGGGTGTGGAGGGGGGTGGGGTGAACACGACTGACTTAAGTAGTTCGACAGACTCTCTGCACCCATCTTATTTTGAATTCCACGTGCGAGTTTTTGCCTGAGTAAGAGCTGTTTGGAAATGCATGCGTGCTACTTAAGTTAATTACCTCCATAGGAATGCACTTTCCATAGATCAGTTTTGCGTGAGCCTAACTCTATCAAATGCAAACTGAAGTCGCAATGTAAAGCTTCCGCTTGAAGCATGATGACTTTTGGAAAGTCACCAGTGACCATCTAACTACTGCGCTAGATTTTCGTCGCACAACTTCTTGCATTTCATTTATTTTCACAATCTTCTGTTTCGTTCTTTCCGTGATGATAACGTTCCACACCTCAAAAACATTGAAATTAGGTTAACTCAATGTGCTTTATTAAAACTTATGACCTGTGGGAAAAGGAAGTTATTTACAAACAACAAGAATTAAGATGAACGCTCATAAACTCATTGTGTAATTAGGCCAGGCTAAATGCTGGGGAATGTTCCAGTAAAATTGCTTGGTGCTTAAGTAATTCATGTTTTTATGTGTTTTCTGATCAGTTCGAGAATAAAAGCAGCGTCATTTCAATTTTACGTCCGGTCCAGGGGTCCCTTGGCTCTTAATGAAAAACTGTCCCGGAAAATATAGTTACCGAACTTCTGGGGTGTGTTTTCGATTAGGAAGGACTACTTTGCTGGAGCTGTAATACTGATCAATTGACGATGCAATAATATGGTATTTCAGATACTTCAGAGCGTCGGCTTTTGATCGTTCCCCTTTTCGGTCTTCTACGAAAAATCGACCTCCGTAAAAAATGACCATTTAAGTAATATTCAGTTTCCTTACCCTCTTATGAATTAAAAATACTTTGTAGAAAACCCTTATAAAATATTTTTTACTCAATTGGTAGCAAATCATGTCTTCTCTAGAAGTCATACACAAAGAAAGGATTTCAAGAAGTGTTCACATCCCTGAATACTTTTAAACTCGATTTCTCTGCCTATGTTCGTCTAGGGTTTTTGGTCAACAAACTGTATACTTTTTGTGTAAGGAGAAACATACACCCCTTTTTGCCATTAACAAAGTATCATATGGATCGCATAAAAAGGTTGCAAGAGACTTGAACTATGCTATATGCTTAATGAGGAGCATTATAAAACAGACACATACGATGCTATCCGAATGGGCATTGCACAGCCTTATAAAATTCCACAATTAGACACTCCACAAGACGAAAGATACCCTTTCTTCGAGTATGCAATTAAAATATGACTTGATTTGTCACGGAATAAATAAAAGAAAGGACGTTTTTCCGTGTTACTCGCAAAATTTTTTTAATTTATATTGGAGTTGAAAATTGGCATAGAAGATGTATAATACTTATGTGGTCATTTTTTACCGAGTGCAGTTTTGCAGACGGCCGAAAAAGCGCATTGAGAATCCAACATTCTGGCCTTCCTGGAATATTGCATGACCATGCCACAGGATAATCAATATTACAACCCCACCTAAGTAATCGTTCCTAGTCGAAAACGCATTTTAGAATTTCGGTTGACATTTCATGAGACCGGTCACAAACTGTATTATTTGTTTGGCATGCACATACATGAATAAAACTGTATGGGTTTGCATTCCAACGAGGAGAATTTTTCAATGCGTGGGCTGTGTACGTTTTCTATATAAATGTCTCGGTTTCTTAGGTGCAAACTACATTTCAAGGTACATGAGTGGGTTGGACACAGGAATAAGCACCTTTCGTATCACAGAGAGGCAACTATTCTCGTGGTCGAACTTTAAGCCTAACCCTACTATTAGTCCTTCTAACCTAAACCCCTCTGTAATTTTACTCGAGACCACCCGTAATACGTGCGAGGACTTATTCTCGTGTCCTACTCGTGGAGCTAACAAAAACTCAATGTCTGTATGGAAGAAATAAGAAGGTTTTTAGCATGTTAATGAGGTTCTTCTAGTCTTCGGCATTTATTTGATTTACTGCGCAAAAGAAGGAGAGTTGATTTGAATTTCATTTTGAAAATAGACATTTTGCAGGTGACTCGCCATGAGCAATATAAATAGATTTCACGGGAATGTGCCTATACAGGCTATCTTACCTTGCACAATGGAAATCAAATTTTACCCAATTGATGGTTGAAATTATTAGAGCGTTAGACAGAAAATGTGCTAAACACAAATCGGAATGAGTGGCATGAATCAGGTGCTCTGTATGATGTAGGAAAAGTTTAGTCTATCAGCCGACGGTTCGAGGTTCATGGGAAATAAGTTTCGATTGTACCTCACCTACAAGCTGTCTTAATGAACGGAAGAGGACGAAGGAACCCAAAACTCAAACGCCGAAGACAGTCGCCGTTATTCACTTAACCGCATGCCTTCTTTAATCTCAAGTAGCGCGTTAAGAACGCATAGGCGTTTATCGCAAGAGACGAGCACAGAAGACACCAGTTCAGCTTATATCCCATTCTCCGAATTTTTACTTTGGGCCTCCCTGTACCCCAAAGATGCTGAAAACCTAACATTTGGTCATCGCCGTCGGAGCCTATCAGCAAGTAAACCCCCTGTTATTGAACACTTGTCGCTGTGCAGCCCCTTCCGGTTAACAACTCTCGTGCAGTCGACAGGTCGATAACTTCCCACATCCGCTGGACGCATCAGGTCTAATGTTCTGGAAATATAAATACTTGCGTATTTCTTTATTGATTCTTTTGCGACTTGATGTGAACGTCCTCGGGTCATCATTCTCATGTCTTCCTCGGATGGAAGGTCCCAGCTTTATTCCTCGAATCGTCTAAAACGGACATATTGTAACCCTTACACTTAAAAACTGTATTTCGAAAGATGATCCGTATGTGCTGCGCATCAAAATAACCACTTGATCCACGCAGTGCCATCTTTCTATTCGACTATATCTGAACTACTGGATATCCGAATTAATTATTGGAGGCCGTTCAAATTTGACAACCCTCGAAGGGAAAGTTGGCGACGTCGATGGCATGACGACAACGATTGGTCGCCAAGTAATATCTGAACCAGAACGCCCAAGACGCACGGGTACTGCAGTGGCGTTTTAAGGCTCAGCCGTAAGGAATATTTTTCTGCACTTGCCAGTCCAAGGTCTCTTGGTGCTGTAATTTGAGTAAAACCCCCTCTTTGTTACCTTCAAAACACCGGTTTACAATGCAAAATTTCCAATTGATCCACAGTAGACCAGCTGGTGTTTAAACTGTACCGATCATCTAGCTTCGCCGTACTTATGACCCTGCAACATCAAAACATGAAGCGTCTATTTGTCTTCATGCTTTTTATTCCCTTGCCCACGTACCTAACTGCGCGGGGACCAGCGTGAAAATGTGTTTGCATGGACAATGCGAACATTATGATGTGAGAGGTTTTGTTGAAAATGAAGCAGGGTCGCACGCATGCAATGTCGCACAACCTGAGTAAGATTGCCCAAACGGACGCACACTGACAAACATCAAAGCCAACCCCGTGATTCGCTTGACCTGAATGACACTGCACAAAGACATTTAAATAAGATGGGCGTAGAGGCCAGCTACATGACCCCGAATAGAATTATGCCAATGACTTGCTCTGAATAGGATTCCGCCCCCACGCAATCCAAAGACAATGTTTCTATAGACTACTATGCTTTAAGTGTACTAAATGCTACATTGACGAAGTCATCTGCAATCGACTGCAGGAGTCATAAGCACAGAAGTTGCTCAACGAAGGGGAAATATTGGAATCACCCTAGCATGAACCCTGCTTCTGTACAACACAACGCACAACGAAAAATACTCTGACTCGGAGATTTTATTAGAGGGTCAAGGCAAGTATCAGAAAAGTACTCCTCTCTATGGAGTCTTCGCTGCCAAAGTGATGAAGGCGTGATAACGCTCTTCATCCAGCTCCAAACTCTACTGATCAGGGTACTCTGTCTTCCCTCCTTAATTTGAACTATTTCAATATAACGCTCACACAACTGATGGTCAGGACATTCAGCTTCTGTTCATTTTGCTATAAAGCAACTTTACATCTGATTCTCAACTTTTGATTTATTTCATTCTCTTTAAAGGTGATGGGTTATGCCTCTGAAAACAATGCCATGTTTCTACAAACCTTGAATCGCGCCGGGTTCATGGTTACGGGGTCGTTATTTAGCTCGTTAAACCCTAACCCCTGTCTTTGCTCCAGCCCCACGTTTGCACGAGGTATCACGTCTTTTTGGAACACTGTTAAGACTAATTCCTAATTTTTAAACACTAACGCTGGGAAGACAACATTGTTTTCGGGCTGCAACTCTGTCCCCGAGAAAGCATCCCTCCGTATGGACGGCCGTCTGCTTAAAGGAGTAGACAGTTTCGAATACTTGAGGGTGAGGCTACAGTCCAATGGACGGAGCAAGGACACCATTGTCTCCCGAATTTATGCTGCTAGACGGGTTTTCTCAACGCCTGGAAAGTGCCCGTTGACCCGAAGCGACATCGCCATCGTCAAGAAGATCGTCATGTACTGTTCATCCGTCCAGTCAGTCCTCTATCACAGTCATGAATGCTGTGTTTTGCGCATGGAAGATGGACGAAGGCGGGAGGTACTCCAACTTCGTCTCAAATGAGGCGGTCCACGCTCACTGCGGGAATATCGCGAGGACATCTCAGGTCATTCAAGGAAAACGATTGGGGTGGTTTGAACACGTTCTCCGTCGTCCGTCTCACGAGCTCAGTTCACTGTCCTCAAAAGGGCGCAGTTGC
>CACRXP010002108.1:0-16956 GCA_902702965.1 Spirometra erinaceieuropaei
CTATGCGGCTGAGCTTGTGTAGGAGACGTTGGTGTGGCACGCTGTCAAATGCCTTCTTAAAGTCTATGTAGGCCACATGCACAACGTTTCCTTCATCAATCGCTCCGGTCCACTGTTCAAGACAGTAGAGTAGATTGGTTAAGCAGGACCTCCCTCTGCGGAAACCGTGCTGTGCATCGCACAGAAGATGATTTTGCTCTAAAAACCGCATAACCATAAGACAGTTCGGGAGTAGCGTACGACGAGGTCCACCGTGTGCCCAAAGCAATGTGGGTGACCGATGCGGATTTGCACCTGAATTAGTAACAGACTTGAGCAGCAGTTTTCCCACTCTCTCCTCCCACATCAACCCTGAGTGTGATAACAAGAGAGATTCAGGACGACCGGAGTAGGGCTTGGGAGCGATAAATGTCAAAGTTGAACAACACGTCTACCCGTGCCACGCACGATCTAACCCTTAAAATACGTCTGTGCCGTAGAAGCCGCATTCAGAGGGAGTCATTAAGCCCGGTTTTACGTCCCGAGAAAACAGAGTTTCCCCATCAGTTTACAGCCTTCCAAGCAACGACTTCTATTGCGTCCTGATAGTCTAAAAGCGTGTGAGTTTTTTTATAGCGGAAAACACGCTGAAGCGCCTGGTGATATAATCCCCAAAATCGGCCTCACTCTCCCTCTTCCCTACTCAAAAAACCAGTTCACCGCCCGAGCTGGCCAGCCATCTGATGCCAAGGTTGGACGCAAGTGGCTGGCGCGGCATGGAGCCTGAGCCTAGGAGTGCCATCACACCCCACCGTGTGTGGTGCGCAGTCTGGTTGACCTACGTCGTGTTTTGATTTGGCCTCCTTGTTGGTCCACTGCATCTCCAACATGCAGCCTATATAGTGCATAATATTCACACTGTTCAGTGCATTTATAGTTGATGGGAAACGCCCTTTCAAACTGTGTGGTTTTTTGGCAGTTAATTCTAACATATGAACTGATTATCTCTTGCAGATGCACGTGTCTTCTGAAAAAGTACAACTAATACGATCGTCTGGTCTTCAGGAAAAAAACAGTCTTATGGAGTGAGCTCACAAAATCCAGAAGTATTTACTTACCTGAACTTCCCGAGACTCATAGAATCTAGACCCATTTGAATTGCCGCTTTCTTCGGTATGAGGGAGCAGGGATTCATTTCCCTCGGTCACTTTTTTGAAATATTCGGTTAGACTTTCACTGAGTGAATAACTATTCTAAATAGAAGGAAAGATAAAGACGTAGAAAAAATGCGGAGTTCTTGTCACAATGTGCAACAGTTGGACCATCGTAACCGACGATGTCCACCGTTTGCTTCACACAAGGGTGAGAGCAGGCACGGTGACATACGCATAATTTAGTTTATAGTGGTAGTAGACCTGCACAGAATCTATCACACCTTGCCCTCTCCTCACCTGAGCCTCGTGTCAAGACATAGTCAAGAAAACCGAAGGCTGGAAAGGGCACAGGTTGCTGGCACGACCGGAGCCGCACCTAGGCGTACCATCACACCGCTGATCCACAACAAACATTTGACCAGGATTTTAACTAACAAAAATGGTACGGTGACAGGGATCCCGGCTAGATCGCAGTTGGTAGCCAGGCCCCGTCTTACAGGTGGCTGGGAGGTTTGTATACTGGGGCTATTTTGTGGGGCTCCATAATCACATCTGACCCATTTGACTTCCGTTTTACGTTTGAGGTTGGGATTAGGGTACCGTTTAATGGTTTCCGATTTTCGGATAAGGGTTACGCCTTTAGGCTTAGGTTTTCGGGTTACGGTTAGGGTTTGAGCGTACGAATAGGTTTCAGTATTAGGGGTATATCTAAGGGCTACGGTAACGTTAACGATTTCGGTTAGGGTTGCCGTTAGGGTTAACGGTTAACGTTTAAGGTTGAGGTTAGGGTTAGGGTTAAGGTTAAGATTGGGGCTAGGGTCGCCGTCCGCTTCCCCATTCCTGGCTACCAAATGCGATCTAACCGGGATCCCAACTGGCGCAGCGTGGACTCCAGCTGGCCCTGCCACTGCACCCCGAAGGTTGGCATTTGTAATGGGTATGCATTCCCGATAACGCCTGCCAGAATCGACTATGCCCCCCATGTTGGTCCAGCGCACCTACCGCGTGGCTCGTTTTGGGGCAACAGCAAAAAGCAGTGCATCACTCACTATTCTAAATTCGATGCGTTTGAACCCAGCAAGATGAGCAATGCCGTGGCTCGGAAGACTGCCAGTTTGACGGAATAAGTCCCTCCTGGTGAGAGTATTTTGGAGTGATTTGAGGACTGAGAGCCAGGGTTACGGGGGGGATGCAAACGGTGCAAAGCCACGGCCTATGGCTGAACGACGACGCAAACACGCGCCGGGCAGAAGACCAAGCCGGTCACGGCGTGTCAACTCAGGCAGCCAATTAGCTGGCGCAGTAGTCTCGAGCACACGCGTGGCTGATCGAGCATTCGATATTTTCCCGCGAGGGATTCTCGCGCACTAGTCGACCAATCAACGGCCGCCACGTGACAAGCCGGAATTTTCTGGAGCACTCCTCACGTGTCGGCAATCGATAGGACGGAATATTTTAAAACGCTTAGGGTACCAAATAAATACAGCGAGTTTGGATAAGAATCCTTCGTGTTTGCAAGCTGTTAACAAAGTCTCTAACGATGGCCTCCTGTACGAGACCGAAAGCTCAGACTAATAAACCCACTGTCCCAGAGATCGGGTCTTCATCTTCTTTTGTTAACAAAGTGTTTGTTTTCAGAATCGACTCTTTTCTGTTCCACCTGCCTGTCGGGTCACAACACCCAGGCTTGATGGCTCCTTCCTAACATCGCCTTTATGGCACTCTCACTGATGTAAAGTTTGAACCATCCTTCCGAAAGCCTGGCTTATGCAATGGGACAGATAGGGCGCGGCACGCGCAGACAGGCTCTACAGCTTCGTTAGCCCCTGCATGCGTCCCCCCCCCCCACCTCCGGTTTCCTTGACTTTGTCTTGCCACTTGGCCCAGGAGGGCGAGGGAGGATAGTTCAGTAGACGCTGCGCGTGTCTGCTATCACTATAAACTAATGCATCTTTAATTCATCGATGCTGCGGCCACTCAGAATGGCACGTGATGCAAGCCGTCGTTTGCGGCAGTTGAGCTGCATGTTTGAGAAGCACAAGTCAAGGTGGCAGAATGTAGCAGACAGTATTTACTGAGGCAAGGTACGCAACCTGCTTCAAAGTGACGTCTTACGAGAGCCATTTCATAGTGTTAAAACTTCTCACAATTAAAAAATTTTAAAACTTGAATTATACCCTTCCTTCGAGTATAAAATCTGAAGAAGGCGTAATTTTCGATCGAATGAACAAAAAAAGAATGCTTTATGCATGTTTTCCATGAAACATGATTGAATTTTTAAGGGCGTCGAAAATAAATAAGAAAAATACATGCTACTTAAGTAGCCTTTTTTTAGAATTTAGTTTTTGCATGCAGCCGAAAGAAGTTCGTTCAAAATCCGACATCCCGAGGTAACTGAATTATTGAAGAATTATACTGCACAATGGTTAGTTTTACAAACCTACTTCATAAATCTTTTCGAAGTGAAAACCCATTTCGGAATTTCGGTTGACATTTCATGAGTTGTCCCACCTACTGTGAGTCTTCATTGTACTGACATTCAGAGTACAGGGTGTCGGCTTTCGAAAGAACTTATTTTCGGCTGCATGCAAGATCTATACTCTGCAAAAAATGACTATCTATGTAGCATGCAATTTTCTCATTGATTTTCTATGCCCTTGAAAATTCAGTTATATTTCATGGAAAACATGCATAAAAATAATCATTCCTTTACTTATTCGGTAGCAAATCACGTCTACTTCTAATTTCATACTCAAAAAAGAGTATAATTCGGTTTTAAAAAACGTTTCTAATTCCCGAATAATTTTGAACCCGACCTGCTGTTACACTTGCATTCAGGGTTTAAAAACTACAAGCTGTATATTTTCCGTGTAAGGAAGACCATGCATTTCTCTACGGTGTTAAGAGGAGACCATATGAGGTTCATAAAATTAAGCAGTGGATTTGAGCAATATTGTTAACTTTACAAGCCACATTCGTAAATGCAGATACATGACGTTTCATGAACGGCCATTTAACAGTATTAAAAAATCTCACAATTAGAAACTTTTTTGAAACCGAATTATACTCTTCTTTTGAGTATTAAATTGGAAGAACACGTGATTTTCTACCGAATAAGTAGAAGAATGAATATTTTTATGATGTTTTTCATGAAATATAATTGAATTTTCAAGGGCATCGAAAGTCAATGAGAAAATTGCATGCTAGTTAAGTAGTCATTTTTTGAAGAGTATAGATTTTGCATGCAGCCGAAAATACGTTCTTTCGAAAGCCGACACCCTGAGGTAACTGGATCATTATAGATTTGTGCTGCATCATGATTAGTTTCACAACACTACTTAACTAATCTTTTGGAAACGAGAACGCATTTCAAAATTTTGGTTGACATTTCATGAGTTAACACATCTACTGTATATGAGTATTTTCCCTTTCTCATTACACGAGGCGTCTGCAGCCCACGTAGGTTCGGTCGTACGGATACTAGCAGTCAGTAATTAAGAAATTATTACAGACAAGGAAGGCGACACTGGAATGCACACCGTCAACAATCGGCATAAGGAGATCGATTACCAGACTGTGGTTTTAGGGCACAGAAGGTGCGACCGAAGCAACAACCGCACTCGTCCTCATCCGACAGTTCGAACATCATTGCCGACTATGCCCACCGTGTGGTCCACAACGAGGTGAGAGCAAGCACGGTGAATTATGCGTGATTTATTTTATAGCGATAGCAGACTTGCACAGCACCTACCGCACTCTTTTCGCCTCCCCCACCTGGACCACGTGTCAGGACATAGTCAAGAAGGCCGGAAGTAAGGGGAGGGGACGGCGCAGATGGCTGGCACGTCCGGACCCGCATCCAGACATATCACCATGTCCTCCTGGGCCACAATAAACACAATCTGGATTTTAACCGACAACAATGGAGGGGGGGAAAGAGAGGACAGGTATCCCAATTTGAGCGACGTGAGCCGGCAACTTGACTTGCCACCGAACCCTGAATGTGGACATTTGTTATGGTGCGTGCTCCTGATAACGCCAGCCAGGATCCAATTTGTCCCCCGTATTGGTCCAGTGCACCTACCGATTGGCCCGTTCTGGGGGCACCTCAAAGTGTGCAACTGCAGAATGACAGTGGTACAAGGGACACAGAATGTCATGTTCTCTCTTCGTGGTTTGTCCTTAACGTTAGAAAATGTGGTGCTTTAGATTGCAGACCACGTGATTTAAAAATACTCAGTAATTTTTTCGTGGAAAGTAAGGGAGCCGATGACTTACTCGGAGGCAACGGTGTTCTGTGTGTGTGACTTAGGTCATTTCGAGGAGGACTAGCTTAGCATCTAACTTGCGCTCTCTCTTCTCGCTGAGATCATATACCAATGGCAGGACCAAGTCGGGTCGACTGGCAGTAAAATCAGGCGAAGTTACTGACCAGGCATTCATAGAAGTACTGGCGTCCTAGCCGACACTGGTCAGATATGGTTGGGCAGCAACGTTGCCCACTTTGAAATCTTCGAAAACCTAATCGATAACTAGGGGAAACTTTATAGCTGATAGGATTTCTAGGCCTGATATTCAGGGACCTTCTCTACAGTAGCGGGGTAGCTGATTCATTCTTTTAGGCCACCGACTTATTCATACATATATTGCATGAACTTAGAAGCCCATTAATAACTACTAATCAGCAAACGTTCATGATCATAATGTGACTATTTCCTGGCCATGCTTTCACGGTCTCGCGACTGGCTTGCAAACTTAGAACGAAGATAAGGTAGACATTGCTTTGAGAGAGAGAGAGAGAGAGAGAAGGTGGGAAACTTACGCGTCTTGGCCTAATGGTCGGACGCCAAGGTTGCTCTCCGAATGCTGGCATCATGTCGAAAGGAGGTGCGTATTCTATTGTTGACTTTTTGGAGCGTCGCAACGAGGCTCTGGCCAGATCATATGATCCACGTCTAGCGAACGGATGCCGTAACCATTCGTAAAATCTTGCGCTAAATAAACAAATCGATATTGTCTACTTGTCAAGTTTGAGTAGGCATCGACGATCGAAAAATATGTCAGTCGTTGTGGAGCATATGGTACATAAACTACCTTGAGGTGCCACTGGATGATGACGGCAGATGGGCCAGAAGTAGGCATTCCAGTGTCTATGCCTTTGTCGGTAGCCCTCCTCAATATATAAATCAGCTACAATTTATTTTGGTGTGATCAGCCACTGTTCACAAACACCAACACCACGAAGGGTGAAGCCTGTCCACTGGAATGTGTTGTTTTCCATCACACGAAAGCGCACCATACATTTAAGTAATGGAGATCTTCCGACGACGCAAAACGTATAACCCAGGAATTTGGGACTGACTTTGAGGAAGCTTAAGCGTTTTACATGACTCTCAATTCTTAATCCGGAACTTGGCATTCATGTACTTTTTAAATTGGATGTCGCAGAAATTGATGGTACATTAAATTCTATCTCATTCTCAGTTTTCGCCCGTTTTCAATTCTTGTAAAAGCAGGAATGACAGGCAAACTCACCTGAGTGGCTCATCACAGTTAAAATCATCCTCCAACTCAGTGTTTTTCAGTGCGAGACTCAATTCTATAAATAGAGAACGAGCATTAGTCTAATCAGCAGGAAACGCCGATAGCAGTTATTTATACCAAAAGATTTTTATCATTTTATTGAACCCTACATAAACAGAAGATTAAGGAGGGAATCTAGACTGTTAAATAAATGTAGACTTAAGTTCTCCCCGCTTTGTAGCTAGTTTTGTTTAATTTTACATCACCTTAGAAAGGAATAATTAGAAGTTAAATGTTTTTAGGAAACCTTATCAAGACTAGCGTAGAAGTGAAAGGTTGACAGCTCGTCGGCATCTCTGATCGCCTACTATCATATATTTATTGATGAGGGCTGTGGAGACCTGTAAGACGGCGTTGCCGATGAGTTGGTAGGATTAGCAGAAGTCATAGATTACAGCGCTGACCCGACTGTATAACCCGTATACAGAAAAAACGTCGGACATTTGATATTACCTGATTATCCAAATGCAGTAATCCTGCTGGTTTAATTGTGCAATTCTCCTTCGAGTCGCCTCATCTCACTGCTTTTAGTCAGAAATTTCGTAAAACAGTACCGACCGAGTGTTAACTTCCTAAATCCCGGCTTTCAGCCTAAGGCGTTTTCCATTAGGAAGAATTAATTAGGTGGGACTGTAATATTGATTACCATGCGGCATAATTCTCTAATATTTTGGGCTTTTCAGGATGTCGGCTCTTGATTGCAATTGATTTCGACCTCCAGTAGAAAATGCACCCGGTAAAAAAAATGATTACTTAAGGAGCATGCATTTTTCACATTGATTTTTGATGGCCTTATAAATTCATACATAATTTATAGGAAACTTTCACAAAATATGCTTTCTTGTACTCAGTTGGTAGAAAATCGCGTTGTCTTCACATTTTATACCCGAAGAAGGGACATATTTAGGTTTCAACAAGTTTCCTACTTCCCGAATAATTTTTAGCATGATCAGCCATTGCATTAACGTTTGGGGATTTCATTCTATAAAGTGCATGCTTTCCACGTAGGGAAAGTCATATATCCCTTTATGCTTTTATGAAGGGACCACAAATAGTTCATAAAATTTCCAATGGATGCGGAATAGGTTGTACATTTCATTAGAAGCATTGGTAAGCGGGCAGATACGATGCTGTATGAATGGACATTACACGGTCTTAAAAAATCTCGTATTTAGAAACCCTTTTAAAACCGAAAGACATCCTTTCTTCGGGTATAAAATGTGAAGAAAATGTGACTTTCTACCAAGTGAGCAGAAAGCACATTTTCGTGTATGTTGCCTATAAAATATATTTGGATGTATAAGACCATCGAAAGTCAATGTAAAAATGCATACTACTTAAGTATTCATTTTTATCGAGTGCGGTTTCCACAGAATGTCGGAGAGAGGTGCATGTAAAAGAAAATTTTCAGGCAAGTTCGAAACGCTATAGGATTATGTCGCGTGATAATCAGTATCACGAATCCACCTAAGTAGCCCTTCTTCATCGAAAACGCATTTCAGAATTTCCCCCAACACCTCATGACATCGGTCAATCACTGTATATCCACATTTGTTTTTGCGCGGTTATTGACAGTAATATGTTTTTTATATAGTCCTGCTTCCTATTCTCACATTTTTCACACATGTGTGTTCAGTGTGCTACTTAACGGTCCTGTCCAGTGCTTCCGCAGCTAGCAGACGACCCCAAGTGTATCTTCGGTTACTGCCCTCTGTACACCACTGACCGACTTTAATTATGGCCATAATCGTAGGCGTTTACTGCGATGATACATAAGTTCGGAGTTCTCCTATTTGATTTGACCGTGACCGCGTTCCTTTGTTGGGCCCCGCAACTGTTCGTAAAATCTTGTGCTAACTAAAATGATGCAATATTGTCTACTTGTTAAGTATGAGTAGGCATCGATGATCGAGAAATATGTCAGTCCTTGCGGAGCATCAGGTACATAAACTATCTCGAGGTGCCACTGGATGATGACGGCAAATAGTCCGGAAGTACAGTGCATGACCGATCGCATGAAATTTGGGCTGACATTCTGAAATTCGTTTTCGATTAGGAAGAATTACCTAGGTGGGATTGTAGTGTTGATTATCTTGCGGCGTAATCCTGTGGTATTTCGGACTCGCCAGGTTGGCGGCCTTGGATGCCCTTCTTTTCAACCTCCTGCAGCAACAACATTCGGTAAAAAGTGACTTCTTAAGTAGCATGCCTTTTCACATTGATTTTTGATGGTTTTATAAATGTGAATATATTTTATAGAAAACATGCATAAAATATGTTTCCTTTTACTCGCTTGGTAGAAAACCACGTTGTTTTTTCATTTGATACCCGAAGAAAGTGTATATTTAGGCCTTAAAAAAGTTCCTCAATTCGCGAATAATTTTGAACCAGATCAACCATTATATTGATGCTTAGCGATTTCAGTCTGCAAGGTGCATACTTTCCACGTAAGAAAAATCACACATTGCTCTATGCCTTTAGGATGATACCATACAGAATTCATAGAACTTTGCAACGGATGCGGACTATGTTGTACATTTCATGAGGAGCATGGGTAAACAGACATGTGCGATGCTGTATATACGGATATCGCACGGTCTTAAAAAATCTCGTAATTAGAAACCTTGTTAAAACCCAATTATACTCCTTTTTCGAGTATAAAATATGAAGATAACGTGATTCTCTATCAAACGAGTGAAAGAAAGAATATTTTTGTTCATGCTTTCTAGAAAATGCATTTGAATTTATAGGACCATTGAAAATCAATGTGAAAGACGGATGCTACTTGAAAAGTCATTCTGAGTGTGGTTTCTGCAGGAGGCTGAAAAAATGCATTCAATAGCCGACATCCTGGCGAGTCTGAAATACTATAGGATTATGCCACATGCTAATTAATATTAGAACCCCGCCTAGGCAATACTTCCTAATCGAAAACACATTTCAGAATTTCAGCCAACATTTCATGAGATCAGTCACGCACTGTAGTCATTCCAGCAACGACAGTTAACCTGAAATTATTATTCCAGTCTCTCTTATCTTCCTCTGTAGTAATTTTAGAGTACCGAGTACTCCTTCTCATGAGACCGTCTAGGGTGGCATTGAAGGTAGAAAGGAGCATCTTTGTTCCATGTTTCCATCAGGCGAAAAGGATGCAAATTACTTGCAACTACAACAGGATATTCTCATTCGCAATCTCCGGAGCATGGGCCAGTGGCACAAAGAATACAGCGTTGAGCTCAATGCTTAGGTGAGATAGGATGCGAATCGCAAGTCTTCTAGACCTGGAGCTGAATTTTGCCGGCGAACCAAGTCTAAAAAGGCTACTCAAACTCCTCCTCCCGATATTATAACAGTCACATTACGGGAGCCGCCATCACAGACATATCACAGCTGTCCAGTTCCTTTGATGTGAACTTCAGAATTTCCGTGTACTCTCAACTGTCTGTACTCTCACTGGCAGAGGCGGTTCTAGGACTCCAGCTCGTCTCTCTACCTAGCAATTAAGATACTTTTTGCGGCATGCATCGTGAACAATTTTGAGGGGAGCACACTGTCCGTTTCTCACAGTTCATGATTTTTACTATTGAAGATCTTGAAACTGGTCTTTTCTGACCCGAAATTCCATAAATCGTCAGAAAATTAGCAGATTATAGAAGTTTTACTCCTAACCTTGTCCTGTTAGACAAGGCATTCAGAACCTGAAGCGCTATGTGCTCAAGGCCCTTTACTGCATCTTTTATACACCTGGGTAATGAACGCTGACGGAAGGACCATTTGACTAGTTGAAAGATGTTACACGCGAAATAATTAGCAAGTATTATTGTAATGTGGAATCTGGGCAAAAGGGGCTTTGGACAGCCGAAAGTCCGGAGTTCCTGTCAGATGACAGCGTACTAAATATTGCTGTGGGTACGATTCGAGGAAATAAATTCCTCAACACAGGGGCGAAAATGCTCTCTAGGCAATTAATAATTCTGTCCATCATAAGCAGATCTGATTTCATTAATTTCCGGCTTAAATTCTAGCATGAAACACTACTACTATAGACACTTACGTTAATGCTATGAAAGAGTAAAAGCGCGTTTGGTGCCTTACCGTTGCGCGGCATTGGTTGTCTCCCGGCACGCTCGATTAACTGATAGTTTTGCGGAAATTTCAAACAGTGGAAGTATTGATTTTCGCCCTACCTGTGCTGACCAATGCTGGACACGCGTGTGCATTCTTGAAACGTACGCCGGTGTCAAATGACCAAATGGAAGTGATGCCTTTTAAGGCGCTGACATTCCAATCTCAACAACCGTGATCCCCACAGTATGTGACCGGACTGATAAATTATGCCTGAAGTAACGAAAAATTTCTGGTCCATCGGAAATCGGCTCAAATCCATCCACCAGAACGAAACAATAATGAAAGACCACCAGTTAGATGAAATGCGAAAGAAATGTTTGAAATACGATTTCGTTCGTTGTAAATGACGGTAGGACCGATGTACGGGAATAGGCATGCTTCGTCAAATAATAAAAGTAGACCTGCGCACAAGTCCGGAAAGGACAAAACATTCCCCTGTCCTAACCATTACAACAACCTTCGTATAAAACTAAACCGTGGCCCTAATCTTGACCCTAACCCAACTCTAGACCCTAATTATGCAGTTAACACTAGTCCCTACCTTAACCCTAAACACGATCCTGACTCACCGTACCGTTAGCTTCAAATCTAGCCTTAAACTTAATCCTTAACCTAACCCTGACCTTAAACAGAACCCTAGTTTCACTAGAAACTGACTCAAAGTCAGACGGTTCCTGTTTTGGGGCCCTAAGACAGTCCTACCCAAATACCACTTTTCTTAATGAAAAGTGGAAATGCCGAAAACGCGGCAGTTCGTGTCCAATATGTAAACTCAATTTAAAAAATCACAGGGCGTTTCCAGGTAAATAAATGAGTTAGTAAAATGGCATGAACACAGTAACTTTCAAAAGACTGTTCTCTATATACATTTGCAGTACACGTTCTCCACGAATTGATGTTACTTAAGGTATGACACGTAGTTAAGTGCGTAATGTTTGCTCATAGGTTCTAAAACCTTTCCACGGGAATTCGATGTAATTTTACTGGTTTTGTATTGCCCTAGGTGCAGTTGATAAAAGTAACGAGGCTTTCGCTGGAAGAGATGTCTTAGGAATAGAAGTTCGTTGAGAGGACGACTAATGATTAAAACATAAGAATCAAATTGGCAGATGTAGTCGTAAGCATACGATTTTCTGTGAATCGGAAGAATATTTCTTTAGTTAAATTAATTTGTACTTCTTAGCCACAGTGAATACTTTGCGGTTTTCAGTGCTCATAACTGCCCGCTCGAAAAGATAGGTTCCGTGGTTTGTGCTCATCAAAACCCTCAAAATAAGGCGCTTCTCGAGAGCCTCTATCGAAATAGTAAGTTCTTTGGCGTTCTTTCTTATGCAGATGGCATTTGGGTCAGAGTTATAAACCTAAATATGAAACCTCGTCGTCGATAGAACAGGAACACTCTTGGCCAGTTGAAAAATCTTCTCTGACGAGTAATCACTTTAAAAAAGTGTTTTTGTGTGATATTTTGCTGGCAACTATCCACACACCTCGTCTTCCTCCAAGGCAAAATTATTGAAAAAATTAGGTCGTCTGGTTCGTTAGTCTCTCCCTGAAAATTGCTGGTATTATTTTCATTTGGTCCAGTTGTGAACAACTCGGCAGTCTTAGTGGGATTCAAACCCACTGACTTTTACATAACTAGATCAAATGAATTATTCAAATCTGCCAACAACACCAGTTAATTAAAGGAGCCTGGTAGTCGTCTGCTGGATTCTATATTGGCTGCTTAGGAAATCCTGCTTCGGCAGTCAGCTTACTGTATCAGATTTGGTGAATTCCGTACGTCAAAGTAGGCTGGACGGGTAACCTGATCCAAACGTGATTAAACTCACGTTGTCCGGCGGGGCCTCGTCGCTCAAGTGGTTAGAGCGTTGGCTGTACTCAAGCCCTGCCCTCGCTGTGGTGGGTTCGAATCCCACCGATGCACCGAGTTTGTCACAATTGGATCAAAAGAATTACTCGAATCTCCCAAAAACAACAGTAAGATAGTTTTTTGTCGCAGACGAGAGAACTCATACTTCTCTTTAAATCATGGCCATTTTCGTTATTTTCGCTTACTTTCAGACCTTGCTCTACGATTCCAAATACCCTACTGAGTGCCCATATAAGTATTAAAGTATCGCTCAGACCGCTAATGCTGTGCCGATCCTGTTCCTATATTCAGAATTAGCAGAAAATAGACGGTAAAAAAGCATCCCACCATACGCTCCAAAGTCAAAATAGCTGCTTGGTGGTGGGATCTTTCGCTGTTTCTTAAGGAATATTTGAAAATCCCAGGAAGTAATGGTTCGTGAAAACAAAGGCTTACATGTAGACGTTATTACGGCTTCTTAAGGCATAAAATCGCACGGACTTGCAAATCTGAATTTTAAAGTTGAGAAATCGTCCGTTTTCTAAAGTAGCCTGTTTCCTGACATCCTCCTTCACCTGACTTACGCGAAACAAAAACTTGGTCCCCAAGCTGGTCCCAAGTGGTTTAAAAATAGTTTTGAGATTATATTACTGCCTCACGTAGATAAACACACGACAGTTCGACTGTCGTTGTCGATTATGTCCACCGTGTGCCCCACAACGAGGTGAGGGCAGAGGCGGTGACTTGTGCGTAAATTAGTCTCTAGTGGTAGTAGACTTGCGCTGCATCTACCGCACTCTCTCCTTCTGTTCCCCACCTGGACCCGGTGTCAAGACATAGTCAAGAAGACCGGAGGCGGAGGAGGGAGAAGGTGGATGGCACAGTCGAGCCCGCAACTTGGCGTTCCACTCCACACCCCCTGGTACACGCAGCAAATGACCAGATCTTTGACCAAGGACAACAACAATGGAGGCCGGCAGGGGTCCCACTGTGCGCGACGTCTGTTGGCAACCGGGTCTGCCACCGCACTCCGAGAGATTGGCTTTCGTTGTGGTGCGAAATCCAATAACGCCTGCCAGGATCTAATATGGTCCCGTATTGGTCCAGCGCATCTACCACGTGGCCCATTTGGGGGACACAAGATAAACGCACACTGATAGTTTTAATTAATACCATATATATTATTGCGAGGAATTGTCTCACAGGGTCAATTTCTCACATATAATCGATACGAACCACCAAGCTGGGACCAAGGAAGCCCTTCAAGTTATAAACCGGGCATTAACACACTACTTTAAAGGCCAACGCAAGCGGGTGCTATCAACAGGTGAGGCAGCGCTCTGTTGTCAGAAGACGTTGATACAGGGTGTGTGTCTTCCCTGGTCGCCTCAAACGCCCTGAGAACGGTCACAAGTAGTCCGGGAGCCGGGTTGGTTGCGCCAGGCCAGCGTGTGCTGGCACGCCGTGGACAGACTCACGCCGTCACCTGCTGCGCCCAATTTCATCATCAGCTAGTTGATAGCCTCAGGCAGCCAACCAGTGCACTGGAGATGGAAGAGGGGACGACTGCAATCCCGACGAGGAATCCACTAGTTTGAACGATCTTCACATTCCCATGGTGGCCGCTTTGTCGTATCTCCTATTTGTACACAACTTCTTTACACTTTTCGCAACTTCTTTCTTATTCAATTCCAACCAAGTGGATGTTTTCGAGCTCCACCGATGCGTATAACTAATCGATGGCGAACCCATTCCGACCATTGCCTTCCCTTTTTCTCTACAGCAGTCAGTAAAAGCCAGGGGACCTCTGCCGCAGCAGTTAAGTTCAGCTTCATACAACTCGTAGATTTTAGAGTGGGATGGGGCTATCAGGCATTTCCTACTTGCTAACGTTCTCATTATAATGAATTCGACGAGCCCAAACCTATCGCAGCGGGTTGGCAGTCGTTGCCGACTGGGTGACTCGACCCGACGCGGAACTGCTGACCAGGTTGCGAAGACTCCTTCTCAATGTGTATTCCATAGTACTCTTAGGCGAGCACTGAGAACCGCCCTCCACCCGGGTGCACATGCAGTTACAGTTAAGAGTGTGGCACTCACAGACCCGCTGATTGACCTTTCTGACCGCTGAACCCACCGTCCACTCCGAGTCCGCCTTCGCCTTGTCATCAAAAAGCGGTGAATGATGCAGACAGGGCGTGAAGCAGATGCAACAGAGGCCTGCTTCGATAGAAACAAAGGCAGGGGTCAAATAGGCGGCCACAGGCTTACTTCACAGCTACCCTACGTACTGATGTTTGTTCAGTAGGTGTGTTTGTGGGTTTTTTGCCGCGGCGGTATAGAGTCCGCATCGGGACGATGGCCAACCAGCCTCAACCACGCCGACGATGTCGTCCTGATAACGGCAAAGTGCGCTGAACTGCGCCTCAGTGTATTCACCAGTGCTGCAAAAACCCAATTTTCGAGCTGCACCTCTGACCGGAAGACGGCCCCCCTCCCTACAGACTGGCGCCCCCTAAAGTGGGGGAGGTGGGTGATTCCAAGTACCTAGAGGAAATGCTTCTGTCAAACGTACAGAGTAAGGACCACACCGGTGCTATTCGCAGGGAAGCGTTCGACCTATAGACCCAATCGCCATAACTTACGCTGCACAACGGCGAGCATGAGACTGCCCCTCTCGCTGTGACAGCCTCGCGCGGGGGTGGCTAGCCTAAGCCATCCAAAAGGTGGCTTGGGACACGGTTTTCATTACCGGCCGGACGAGTTCAGTACAGAAGCCTTACTGAAAATGTTTCCGAAGACGCAACAAAGAGGTCAGCCCCAAACCTTATTTGGCACAAGTTGTCAATACATCCATGTGGTTCCTGGACCTCCGGTAGTGGATCCTCGCTGCCGGATAAGAGAACTGGGCTAAGTTCTCAAGATCTTCGCCCCTGCCTATAGGCCCCATAGTTGAGGTCACCTAAGTCAGACGTGAAACAGTCACGTGAAAATCAAGAGCACACGGCCAGCGAGGTCGCAGCGGAACTCTAGAAGTTAACGCCGACCGTAAGAGTACTTCGTATGCAGCAGTATTATATCACGTTGCGTGAAGACACTTGGATCAAGGTTAATTAAATTACCAGGTTCAGGTAGGGAAACAGAGGGGAGGGACGAGGGTTGGTGGCGAAATATCAAATTAAACTGAGTGTATAAACTGTACACAAGAAGGGGTTGGGATGGGGGGGAGAGACACGCTTGGGCGGTCCACGCGACTGGCGCCGTCACCAACGCCGGCGCACCGCAGACGGATGTGATTGGTGCGGGGAGGCTGCGCGCTGAAGACTATGCAACAGCCACCACCTTCTGATTGTTCGGAGGGAGACGGGTCGGCTTTCAGGTTCTACGCTGAGCCGAAATCGATTGGCTGTGGAGAAAAAATGGTGATAGGAGGGAGGAGGAGGAGGAGAAGAATGCTGCTAACGAGAGAACAAAGAGGAGTGCCTGTGCACAAGGGCGGGAGGCAGGGGGGGGGGGATCAGACGGAATTCTGTACACAGAAGGGGAAAGCAAAAACCAAAACGACGTAAAACAACGGAATACCGGGGAGGAGGGCAAGTTGGTCAGGAGACAACAGGGAAGGGGAGGCAGCAAGCCGCGTTAGACAAGAACAAATTCCGATGTGTACACATTCTCCTCGTCTTCAGTGGCCTCCACCGGACCCGTAGTTAGCCCACTTGATATGGCTCTCTGAGACCTACAGAGAAAAAAAATAACAATATGCATTCTGTGAATGCTCCGAAGGCCATAAAACATTGCCCGACATCTGTGGATATGCTATTTCACTGGATAGGAACAGGTTAATTCGCCAAAAGGGGTCCGAGCCCTTTGTATGCGTGCATCTGCTTAAAATTGGGCATCGCACAGATTGCGATATTATCGGAATTACCGGCACAGCCCCCCTCCCCCCGCCTCCGAAAGTCCGACCACCGCAGACAGCGACGCCCACTAAATGCCCTACGGGATGGTGGGCGCGGCAACGTTGACTTACCCGAGAACTGGTTTATAGTGAGGCAGACTTGTGCAGCATCGGCCGCAATCCGTCCGACCGGACGTGAGGTGGGGTTCAGAGGCTGTGCGGGTAGCTTCTCCTTCCCTCCATCACCATCATCACCACCACAACCATCATCATCAACACCACCACCACCGTCGCCATCATCATCATCATCATCATCATCATCATCATCATCATCATCATCATCATCATCATCATCATCATCA
>CACRXP010002113.1:0-13340 GCA_902702965.1 Spirometra erinaceieuropaei
GCACGCCCTTAACTGGCGCAGTTCTGTGGGAACAACGCTATGAAGAGCCATAAGGTAGGGAAGCCGGGCTGTGCCCTTTCGATTAACCGGCAAACATGTAGTACAGAAAAACAAGTTGACTTGAAATTGGCTGCTGAAGATGACGTAGTATTATTCAAATGAAGTATTTATTGGATTAAGCAGACGAAAGTTTGAATGGACAGATAGAAAGTCCTCATTGAGGGACAACATCGATGTACTTGGAATGTTGGCATTCAAGGTGTGGTTTTCTTCAGGAACTTCGTTCAGAACTCACTACTCGCAATTGATATTGTCTTTCTGAATGACGTCACACTGCTATTAAATCAGATCTAAGATATAGAAAAAAGTATGCTGCTACAGAAGATGGGCGCGGATTAACGCGGTTGCCACCTACCCTAAACAAACTGGCAATTGCGACCCGAGATGCCTAAAGCTTCCAGTCTACTCGCCTCCCCAATCATCCTACGCCTTCACGCTTACAATTTAATGGCATGCGGCAAATTTGTAGATTGACACCGGCTAAGCCTTTGCATTCGTGAACAAGGCCTCTTTTCAGAAACTTTTCCGACTTCTTTCAGTTTTCTCAACTTTTGATTTTTACTTTGGGCGTGTGTAGAAATGCTCACGTATTTACTTCTTCAGTTCTATTCAGTTTATTGAGCGCAATAGGCGCAAGCTTTGAGTGCCTTATTTGCAACGTAAAAAATGTGCGTTATACATAAAAATGCTCTGGGATGCACTAGTTTAAACGAGCTCATAATGGTAGGAAAAAATGAGAAGGAGTTACAGGGGGTGAGCTCGACTTCTGATCGCTCTTCGTCATTTCGGAACATAAATATGTCCAGATTCTTCTTAAAACTTTGTATAGATGGTGACATCACAACATCTGCGGGAAGCTCATTCCATGGTTTGACCACCCGAACCGAGAAGGAGAACTTCCGCACATCCAGCCGTGCCTGCTGAGTGCGCAGTTTTAACGGGTGACCTCGGAGGTTGGTCGTGGTAGCAAATTCCAAAAAGTCCTCGAAGGCCAGACTGCAATCCAACCCCTTTACAATGCGGAAGGCTTGCAAGAGATCTCCGCGAAGTTGCCTGTAACTCAAAGCAAAGAGTTTCAGATTTACTAGGCGGGTTGTATAAGGAAAGGAGCTTTGACCCCTAACCATCTTCGTGGCTCTCCTTTGAACTCTTTCAAGGCAGTTTTGATTCTCAGGGGTCCAAGGTCTCCGGGTTAGTATGCGTACTAACCTGAAACAAGGTGGAGTGTCCTATTAATTACTGTCCCATACAGTCAAAGAACGCTAATAACCATGTATTCTTGGTCGGATTTGGATCACATATGTGTCTTTTGTGCTATCTCAAACAATTCAGATCGGTGCTACCCTGGCTTCAGACTCTGTATTGGTGTGTCCCAATGTAAAATTTGATAAGAATTTCAATGTAAGCTATCACTGCTCTCCTTTGAAAGCTGAATTTAATTTACAGTTATGGTCCCGATTTTTTTCAAGTCATCGGTTCGCCTATGCGGTTGCATCAGCAGGTTGTGATAGACCTAGATTGTCCTAAGAAACCGGTTTCTACTGAACCCGTTTAATATTCTGCAGGAGCGGCCGCATTAACTCCTGCTCATAATTTCTGTGAATCCTTGCGAATGCACGTCGACTACGAAGTACCAGACGGTTCAGCAGTCGATCTTTGTCCTTATGAATTTTCCGAATCATGGATGTAGAAGAACCCTTTCTTTTAGTCACAAATGTGCAACCTCAAATCCTAAGCACGTTTACCAATAGATCGTTTTACATGTCGGCGTCCGAGATCTTACCAACACGAATACTGACTGCCGATTCTTTCGACACAAGTGAATGAAATTTCAGCATGTTTTAGCCATGGTTTACGTTAGTGCCTCATTAATAGACTCGTTACAGGCAGATTCGATTCATTGAGTTGTCACATTTAAAAGAAGCCGGCCTTAACTTCAAGAAGGGCAAATTCAAATTCCGGACTGAGTCGATGGAATGCATAACCTTTTAATTTTGCAACACAGGCTTCCAGCACTGTAGTTATGCCATTGGTCATGCGCTCCAGTAATGTTAGCCAGTTGCTTTCGTTGCTAAAGTTCGTTGTTCACTCACTACGGCCGTTTTATGGTCACTATGGTCGTCATTTAACGTCTTATTAATGAAGACCCTCAATGGAACTTGTTGAGATCGAACAAAACATTTCTATACGGTCAGAATGCTTTAAACCATGGCCACCTTTCTCATACACTGAGTATTTATGGTGAAGAAATATCCAGTTATTTACAGTTAGAAGTATGCGCACACGGAAACCAAGTAGTGGTGACTGGATAAGAAGTTTATGACAAATATGTCTGGTATATAGCGCTTCTAATTTTTGTCGTAATGTCCAACCATTACGTTATAGGCCGTATTCACAAAACAGATGACGCCTAAAATAAGATCCATATCGTAGACGTTGTCGTTCACAGGTTACACGCTTTTACAGTCGCTAATATTTTACCAAAGCTTGATCAACGCACGAGTAACCATTCAATCAGTCAGGTGATCATCGTCTTCAGACACGTTCTAGCTCGAATAAAAGGTGCTCTACAGTCTAGATGATCGTTCCCTACTTTTGGCAAATTTTTGGTCGACATAAAACCGCCAAAATGGATTGTGCTCGTTGTGGCCTGGATTGACGAGTCTAATCAGTATAGCATTAGAATTATATCACTGTTGCAATCTGGGATACAATAGGAAGACGCCAGTAGAAGGACTGTCTTCCACACGGAGGCGGGTAATGACCAACCCTTTCCCCTGACGCACGGTTCGCGCAGAAATCCCAGTGTGTCTCTCCTTTAGGTTTATACGTGCGTGAATGAAGACGATCATGTGAGAATTGGCGAACGTCAGTTTGATGAGTTTGTCGTTTGACTGTAGCGTTTGTGGATGTCCTTGTCTGACAGTTCTAGAGACGGCATTAGCGCACTTTCCGACCGCAAGGCGGCCAATATCACAGAATTCCTAGTGCGGCGTAGATGGCAGAGGCGAACAGATACTACGTACTTGTGTATTTAAAACGAAAGCTCTGTCACAGGGCTGCGTTTGGCGACCCAGATGTCACGTAGATTTTGAGTAAATGGCGAATGCCTTTTCTGCATGTGAAAGACCAATGGCAACTTTGTTAGAAGTGCGCCTGAAGCCCTAGGCCTAAACTAACTATCCATAGCATATGTTGCGCATTAATAATTCCAGACCATTGCCCAGCCACATGGTTTTAATGGTGACTGTCGCCAATACTAAGTAACTTACGGTGTCTTAAGGCTACGTTAGCAAGTGAATATTTGTTTTCTTTAATTTTTAACGCTTGAAACCTTCGCTTCAAACAATGTCCCGCCCTTCATTTCTGCTAAATTGGAAGAACTTTCGCAGAAGACGAAATTAGGCATCTAACTGCTGTCCTGCACCCCACAGATGGCCTTGCAGGGCACGCAGTTCAGGCAATGTAAGAGGACTTAACTCGAGAGACGCAAGCGAATTTACCCACGAAGCTGAGGCGGATTTCGTCCAGCGACCACGTAACACCAAACGACTCAACTAATTAACGGACATTTGAAGTAGTCATTAAGAGACAGCTGCGCCTATCGTTATTATTCTTATGTAAGGGGCACTCGGATAGAGCTGATGTACAGCAAGATTTTGAAACACCACGGGGCAAACAACAGGATTAGTGTTAGAATATCGAAGGTCTGTGAACTAAATTTGGGACTGGTCTTTGACCGCACGGACAGAGAGAAAGAAAAATTCGAGAAGTGTGAGCTGACAGTAATCCCTAATGGTCTCCTTAATTTTGACTCCGCATCTCCTATAGCAGAAGAGCTACTAACCACACTGGACAGCATGCTATCAGCCGATGTATTTTTTCCTGTTTTTGCCCCTCTGGCGGTAACTAACTCTGTAGTAAATCAACAATCGGTTCCACAAAGCAGTGCAATTGTCGAAAATATCTCCCTGAGATGATCAGCCCTTATCCCCCAACCCGTGTAATATTCTAGGCTGGAACCTATTATAAAATGCTCTGGCTATTTATTATTACCTTTGCCGTTCCTTTTTTGCTTTCTAATATTTTGCTCCTCAGGATTAAGAGTTGCAAATTACACTGCCCGTACTGGATCCTAGACAACAAGTGACATGAGTGTGACGAGCAAACGCTGAGGCATACGAACACGTTGATTGGCCAACACCCAGCCTACTACTTTGCCCGCCGTAGCTCGTACAACTTAAAATTTCTGCCATCTTCTTGCTTGTACATATCCTGAAACAAGCTACCTTCTGTTCTGCATACGTATATATTTCCATCCCGTACATCTGTCGGCATCAATGGCTTCTCTTGCAGCATGATTTTTGGGGGCGCGGTCTACATAATCCTGTAACCATATGGTATGATTCGATGTGTCAAAGGTTGAAATGAGCCTGTATCAAGCCCCCGCCTTCTTTTATACCATCCTTTCCACTACAGTTGTAGTTTTTTGTGGTCATTGTTTAGTCATTACTGTGCACCTGCCTCGGTAAACTGGTTTGCAATGACTTTGGAGTTGCCTTCCCATAGGAGCTGGTTACAAACGTATATTTTGAACCACCACATTTTCCATCTTCCTTACATTGGTTTGGAGCTGTTCAGTACAAATTAAATCAGGTATTCTTAGGACGGTGGCAGTCAGAATTTGCTTGGCACTTATTATCGTCTCAGTGTTCGCACACCGATTCTTTAACTATTATCAAACAGGTGGCTTTTTCTTTGTCCACTTCGCGGAAGATCATAGTGGTCCTGTCTTTATCTGGCGCTCAGTGCCGATTGTTTGATTTCATACTACCACATCGTTCCATTGGCATTTCATTACCTATTATGGAGACTGCAAGCGGCGTGGAGCCACGATCTAAGTCTCTCAGCAGGGGACCAAGTCGGTGGCGCGAGACACAAGTGAAGTTAGGCTGCCGACCGGCATGCACTGCAGTGTCGAGCACGCCTGCTGGCTTTGCTCACGCGTGCGGCCCAATAAGTGATTGGTCGAACATGCCAGACGATTCCGTTGGGAGATTTTTGCGCACGCGGTGGCCAATCGGCGACAGGCAACCCCTCCCGGAACATCCAAGAACGCCCTCAGCGGCTGGCACTCTATTGGACGGAATGTTCCAGATCGCGCAGGGATCAACGTAAATAGAGAATTTTTCTGACGAGTTGTACTCCTCGTGTCCGCAAGTTGCCAATAGATTGCTTGCACTCCGAACCAGCTCTCTTCTTGTTCTACCTTCATTCTGGGACATAACATTACCCTTGGACGATGAACGTCTGAAACAATCCCCTCTTTCTGTTTACACAGACAGGTCAAGATAGGGTGAAACTCGTTCCACGCACACAACCACTTGTCCATGACAATGAACTCGCAGATAAGGCACACACTGGCAGATGTTCGTGGGAGTTTAGTTGTGAATGTTCGTTGCGCTGCCATTATCTCTTTGCCCGCTTGGCGGTCGGTTATTCGAGATTTTTGCCATTGCACTGGCTTCTGGGTAAAAATGGTAACTCACATCATCATATTTCGTTTAGTGAACCTGCAGTTTTGGAACGAAATTCCACCGTACATTCCATTGGTTCATTCAATACTTTGCCCCTTGCCTGGTAGGAGTCTATTGATTAAAGTAAATAACGGAATGGTAAAAACTCCGCCTCTCCGTATGCAGGGTTTTTTGTGCTCTCCGTTTTCGTAACTGTACCCTCAGTCAATCAATCTCCATTTCATCTTCCATATTGCAAGCACGGCGGAGGACACCGACAGGGGGAGTAGTTAACAACCAAGATAACCTAAGCGTTATAATATGCTACTTGGCTACCGATATATTGAACTATTAGGCTAACGGGCATCAGTGTTAGTTCAATGAAAAAGACAGAGTACCTTTGTGCAAAATAATTGTCACACGCACGAATCTCCCCAAGTGGGCGTGACGCTGACGACAATATCCTTTAATGTCAAAGTCGGCATCCAAATCCTTGACCTCGATTGCCAACTCTATGCATCCTGTCGGCCATCATTCGCAATCCAGTTCTCCTTCTTGTAGATCACTATGACCCCCACGGCCGCTTCAGATTTAACATACAAATAAAGTCGTTTCTGATCCCCTTTGTCTTGACCTTTAACACCCTATTATTGACCACCTGCATTATTACGTTCTTTCGTTACAAAAAATGCAACTTCGTAAATATATGGCGCTGGGACATGTGTGTTGACGTCTCCAAAGATCTTTCACCCTAGACTGAAGTACTCTGCATCTGTGATCGCCAGCCTGTCCACTTACTCATGTCGGCTTTCTGTCCGCCTCAAACCCCCTGTTAATTCACTGGTGGTGCTCTAGTGACCTGGCGTTATCCTGTTGGGACAGCTCAGAAAAAGCAACAGGCCCTCGTTGCTAGGGCCCGAAAACCTCAGTGTTACACATACTTGCCTGATGTGGATGCTGGCTGGTACTGCTTACTGGGTTTCTTGCACGCTGACGTTTCCAGTAAAGTCTTATTCAAGAAACTGCCTTCTCAATTTGAGTTGTCGACAAGTGGAACTCGGCAGACCATTGCAGCTTGTCACATGATGTACAGAAATGAAAGGACGGCACCTTGAATTCTGGCCAGTTGCCACCTCTGTTTGACCTGTATAACGACGGAAATTAGTGTGTACTTACATGTTGACGTAAGACAGTCAACCGGTGATAAGACTCAAGCTTAAAAGTGCAGTTGCATTCTTCTAAGCGCGTCAAGTTAAGAAGACCTGTTTGAATGACATTACCTGAGATGCGGCGCCCAGGGCAAGCCCCTAATAATTTTAAGGACGTGACGATCGTCCAGCTCTACAAGTGGAAATGTAACCGGGGACTCAGAGGTTACCACAGAGGCGTCTCGTTGCTCAGCATCCCCGGGAGGATCTTCGCTCACATCCTCCTCAACCGCCTCAGCGGCCATCTCGAACAGGGACCTTTGTCGAAAAGCCGGTGTGGCTTCCATCGAAACTGCGGAAAGATCCACATGATTTTCACTGCCCACCAACCGCAGGAGAAGTGCCAGAAAATTCGGACCCAACTCTGCACCACCTGCCTGAACTTGCCGAAAGCCTTTGATACGATTAATCACGATGAACTTTAGAAAATCATACAGGAACTCGGCTATCCGGGGCGATTAACGTACAGGTTATTTAACGTCTACGATGGGATAATGGCGCGTCACGGAAAATGGACTGCCTTAGCAGCATCTACAGTGACCGGCAAAATAAACAGAGTTGAGTACTTGGCCAAACCCTCTTCAACCTCGGTTTTTCTGCCATACTGACGAATGCCTATCATGATGAACGCCCCAGAATTTGCATCGCCTACAGGACGGACGGCCATCTTTTTAGTAGCCGAAGCATGAAGTTCCCAACAAGGTTTTCTACAAATACTGTTCAAGATCTTCCATTCGAGGATGACTGCACGCTTAACACCGCGACAGAATCAGACATGCAACGGAGCGTGAACCACTTCGTTTCCAGCTGCACCAACCTCAGCCTGACCATAAACGCGGACAAAACGATGATCATACATCAACCGCCGCCCAACTCTGCATACAATGTCCCTCGCGTCAACTTCAACGGCAACCAACTGAAAACTATTAACCACATAGCCTATTTAAATAGCACACCCCCACAGCACGGAAACCTGCAGATCTCCGAAGCCAGTCAGACTTTGTCTGACTGCACGACTCCGTATGTAATCGTCACAGACCATCATCTTGACAGCGCTGTCGTATGAAGCGCAGACGTGGAGGTCCTACAAGAAATGAGCGCAGAAAGTCAGTCCTTTCCACCTCAGCTGTCCTTGAAGAATCTCAAGGCTATGGTGGCATGACAGAATCTCGGACAAGGAAACTTTGGAACGGACTAGAGCACTCATCGTCTACACCATGCTGAGGCAATCGCAATTGCGGTGAAGCGCCCACAGCGTTAGGAAACACGAGGAATTACTACCAGAACGACTCTTCTACGGAGATGTCGCTGCAGATTTTTGCCGACATGGAGGTCAAACATGTCACTACAAGGGCACCCTGAAGAATTCTTCGAGGCACTTGCAAAGCAACTCGGAATCCTGGGAGACCTTGCACAGGACAAAGCGGCTTAAAAAAGAGCGGTAAAGATTGGAGCAGTCGTCTACAAAGTCAACTATAGTGGCGCTGCCAAAGCCGAAAACGCGACTCTCAAGTCTTTGGCGTCCACCATCCACAACGCCAACACTTAACGCCTTTCAATATGCCCGCACTGTCAACAAACTTTCTGCACGCGTGTTGGTCTCGTCGGACATCCCAGGACCCAGTGCAAAAACAACAACCATCCCCACCGTCACCCTCGCCCCAACACCCGCAGAACCCGCAGCGACGACCTCCTCCACTACCCACGATCACACTCCCGATGCTCCGCCGGCGTCGATCGCCGCCACCTCTGCCGTGCATGACACAAGTTCCGTGACGACGACGACGATTGCTAGCTGTCCCATTCCCGCCACCGGTGAGAGCACTCCAGACATCTCGTCAACCACTACCCTCATTATCACCGTCCCCACCACCGCGACGTGGACTCGCTGCCAGCCTGTCCTCATTGCTATTGGGCATCCACCTTACGCATCAGCTTGGCGGGTCACTTGCGAATTTACCATTCTGCGACCGGCATGCCAGTGCCAGGAGTCCTCACATACATTTGCCGCATCTGTCTCCACTTTGCGAACCGTTCATGCTCATGCATACAACACGTGGACATTTTTCGTCCAATTAGTACCTACGACAGCGAAATTCATCACAATATCGGCACACCAAGAATGATTTACACATCAGAAAACTCTCTCATCCCCAACTCCATAAACCCCCAGTCCTCATCGCGGTTACCATTAGCAACATAACAACTCTGATGTATTCGACATCTCCCAACCTATCCTACCCACATGGTCACCGCACATGCACGTCGCACACTGGCCTGACCGGTTACTTGCGGTTCCATCGAACATAGACTAGTGAGTCAGTGCCCCGAACACAGACATACACCAGACGTACTAGCGTCAGCTGTCCGCGTGGCCTTCGCAAATTCAGCCATCGCATGGATCCGCTCGAACACATGCGCCGCAATGAAAATCTGCCGTAAATCATCGCAGACACGACCACATCACCACATATTCCTCTATCAAAGCATGAACCACTTAAAAACGCCTCCAACATCCCATATTACCGCCACCTCTCAAGTGGGTGAGAAGTGCGTTCCTCGGCTGCTTCTCTAGGTTTATCCTCTGCTTCAAGTAAAACCTGGGAGTCTTTTTCTTGGGTGAAGCCCGGGCGTGTGTGTGGCATGCGCAGATGATAAGCTCCCAGTTCTGTCAGCCCCCCTTCCGACCTCAACATTAGTTTATTGGCCGTCTTGAACGGTCGACTGGTGCATTGAGCAGGGCTGTATGATTGAGGTCGGCTTTCAGCGCAGAATTCCTCACTGTAGACAATCTAACGCATTTGAGGCCATCACGATTCACTAAAAGTAGTGACCTGGAATGTTTTCAGCCGACGATTCAGCTCAGACTACACAGTCAACCCAGATGTGTTGTTGTTTGTTGGGTGGTCGACTGATTGACTGAGAGTCAGACTGCCATAACTACTTCTCAACGGCACTATCACACGCATGTGAGCTACGAGTCGTTTCACATTTGCGTGTGTAATCTTAGTGTGCGTTTGGTGGGGGGAGGAGGCAGGTCGTGCACGAGGCGCGCGCAGACGAGCTCCCTAGCTCTGCTGTCTACGGTGTCTACATCCCGTATCCGACATCTGACCGATTCAGACAGTGGACTTGTGTCTGGGAGTATGAAGTCAACGATCTTAGCGCATATTCCCCAATATAAACAATCGGACGCGCTTGAAGCTTGTAGCGGCCAAGCGGTGATGGTGTAAACTCAGTACGCCACAACTTCAGGCCATCTCCGAAGCTGTTAGAAACAGGACGCCATTTGGTTAGTACACTTTATTCTGTACAGAATAGTGAAGGGGAAATTTGAAAACCGGACGAGGATGCGTCCGGCGCCGCGGAGGCGGCGTCCGCGAGAACGACGAGCCCTGTGTCACCAAAGGTCGCCGCTGCAAGTGCCGCTGCGGATTGTGTACTCTATTGTTCTGGACTGTTCCCGCCTGTCTTACCAATCAGCGATAGGAGTTGCGTTGATTGGCTCCGAGCCCACGCGAAGGTAGTGACAGGGCTCACGTGGTGCAAGCAGAGAATCGACCGAATGCGTGATGCAGACAGGGAGTTGCAACGAGACAAATCGAAGCCGGGCAGACGTGCGTGCCATAGTAGGCTGTCGCTAGAACGTAGGTGCAGGCGCTGGCAAGAGGCGCGACGTAGCCATTATGGCTGTCCACTACAAGCTATCATGATGCGGTAAAATATGTGACTTTAATGGCTACCAACGGACGGGATAACTCGTACCTCCCGGTCGGCCCAGTGTGTGTTTGTGTGGAGAGGTGAACTGGCGGACTGATAGTGGGGCTGAAATGGCTACCATGCACTCCCCTGAAGTGGCCTCGGAGCCAGAATGTTGACAGGCTGAAATGCAGATCCCTGCTGTGCTAACCACTCGGGCTCTCTCCAGTCTCCGGTCTATTTGACCCTGTTATGCCATCGGGTATAGGTTGGGAGGGGGGAATGCAATGGATGCTGCGCAAGTCCTCTGTAATTACATACGAATTTACGCGCCAGTTCACGTCCCCGCTCTCAACCTTCTGAGGAACACACATTGGACCTTGCCGGAAATGACGGCTGAGCTGTCACCTAAGCCGACACACTAGACAACTTGAAAGTGGATAAAGGTTTGCAGGAGAGAACAACTCTTAACTACACCTTGTTAAATATTGGAAAAGCTGTCAAGTGGCCGGAGATTGGACGTTTCTAACGCCTTCATGCGTTGTGGACCAATCAGATAAGCAGGAGTCTGGCAGGGCTTCCCTAGGACACGACTTCGCAAGACCATGAAGTATTTTACTCGCCGGTCCAATGTCCGTCAACTTAAAATCTCTTGACTTGAAAAATAATGTAGACGAGCAAATGCATGTGCGTCTCTTGGAGTTTTCGCATGCAACACAAATTCAGTGTAATATCACTTGCGTGGCCTTTGCTAAGAGGATTATTTACTTCTTATTCAGAATGCCACAAATAACTTTCTAGAAATCGGGACTGCTCGTACAGCCGTTCCCGGCATACTTGTCACAGCATACCTGTCGTTCTTAACTAGTCCTAGGAATTAATCTTCTCTCTGAATTGTTCTAGGTTGCTACACTGCAAGGTGTAAATGTGCCCATGGCAGTTCAGTTGGATTACAGTAAGAACGCACTCTCGTGGTAAAATAGTGAACATATTCGGATGGTTGGTATCCAAGGCGGACTGTGGGTTTCTGCTCGCAAGTGTCAGATTTCTTTACCCGTTGACTGAGTCAGAATATTCAAGTATACGCTATACTTCTGTCACCCAAACTTTTTTCTATTACCGCTATGAGAATACCGCACAAGTTGGCAGCATTGCGGACTCCACAACGAATCAAGTAAATGTTTTTACAGTGGATGCAGCTCCCCTGATGGCGGACATCGAAAATGCGAGTCGGGTGTGCTTTCTCGTTTACATTCCTAATAAGGGTTGGAACAGTTTAGATTTTATCACTTCTTATTCATTCGCTCGAGAAGTCGTTTATTTCAAGACAACTTCGGCGCTACTCCCAAAGGACTGATCACATAACGAGATTACTAACAAAGACAAGGGAGACTGGAACAGCCATTTCCGGCATACTAGCCGTCACCAGCCAGAAACACCCAATTCCCAAGGCCTGGAGCACCCGGGATTCGAACCCCGGGTCGTTGGTCATTGAATCGAATGATCTAGACCGAGCCCAAACGCACGACTGAGCGAGCATGTCCAGTAATCCGAACGGCGCGCTCCCTCCAATCATAAAGCGATTATACTTTCCAACTGACTACGATAGAGTTGGTAAATTAAACACAGCTACCTGTTTCATTTCTGTGCACCCATCAAGACAATGCATTTAATTTAGAGCTGTACTAGTCCCAAAGTATGGATAGCCGCCTTCCGAACGGAAGTCGCACCTCCCCCCCCCCCATCACTGGCAGTTCTAATACTCCCAGAGGCTGTCCCCTTAAGTGTACCGAGTAATTCCTAGCAACCGCTAACCTAAAACTGTATAAATACAGTAGGTGAGCTAACTCATGAAATGCCAACCGAAATTCCGAAATGCGTTTTCGTTTCGAAAAGATTAATTAATGCTTTCGATGTTAAAATAATCACTGGGGATTTTAACCTTCCTGAAATTGACTGGGTTTCCAATAGCTGCCCACCCAGATTCCAGCCCTTTCAAGATATTGTCAATTTTTCTAATTGGTCCCAACTGGTGCGCTCTCCAACAAGAGATAATCACATTTTAGATCTAATCTTTACCAATGACATTGCTCCTCTTTCTGTTGCTTTAAAAAAGGACCTCTTTGACAGTGACCACGTATTAATTAATTGTTGCCTACCGCTTGCCTTTTCAAAAAAGACAAGCGCCGTTCAGACTTTCATGAACTACGACTGCGTAGATAGCGACGTAATAAATAACTATATGAGATCCTTGGATTGGTGTGGCTTCCTCACTTGTAGCGATGTAACCATTCTTCGTGATGTCATGTCCAATGTTTCCAAGGACATTCTAGAGTTTGTGCCGCGTAGATATCTTAAGCCTAATTCTTCAGATTCTCTTGTTCCTCATTTTCTTCAGAACAGACTAAAAAAGTTGAGGCGACAACTGCGTGACCTATCCACTAGTTCCTTATCAGTTCATCTTAGAATCACAGAGATTTTTGAGATGGTCTCAAGGATGGGCCAAGCGCGCGACAGGCAAAGAGAATCAATTGCTCTCAGTGGTTCGAACCCTGGCAAATCCGTCGCTAACATCTTCCGTCATCGGTCCTCCTCTAAGCGTGCTCATGAACTTCCACCAATGATAAATGATAACAAAGTCTTCCTCACCGATGACACTGACAAGGCGGAGTTGTTTAGTGCTTTCTTTGCAAAACACCTTGCTACCGAGTCCGATCCGGTCCCTTTCTTTCGATCACTTTCAGATAGGACACTTAATACAATTGATGTCTCCTCAGATCTCATTAAGAAACACATAAGCCGTTTGAAATACTCACACTGCTCAGGAACGGACGGGATTCCGAATTCGATTATTAAA
>CACRXP010002114.1:0-16859 GCA_902702965.1 Spirometra erinaceieuropaei
GCCGAATCCGGCAGCAAGTATAGTATGGACTTCCAAACTGACCCAATCCGTATTGTGACAAATATCTGCCAACTCCCTAAATACTGTGGATCCAAGGTTCAGAGCGCGGTATCCCCAGAGTTAAATCACTTAGAGCCGGTCGAGCCAGATACTTGCGGGATATGGCATACGAATAGGAGGGAGACCCCACTGTCGGCGACGCTGAAAAGATCTATTAGTTTCCTCGGCGTTCGTTGAAGGACGACGGACCAAATGTTAGTGGTCGTCATGTGTCCTCAAGACGGAAAGGCAGTGGATGAAGACGCAGCCCTAACTGAACTCCACAAATTCTGCTCGGATGTTAGTCCTGAGCGGTATGTGCGGCAGGCGCAGACGTAACTGAAGTCACCAGAGAGATCCACAAGGGCATCATTCTGACCCATACTCACCCCTCCAGCGACAAAGAGACAAGGAAAAATCGGCACAGCTTTCATTCTGGTAGTGTATCAAGACTAACTGTTCACTCTGTGACGAACCCTAAATGGGCGCACAATTTTCAGCAGACGATGGTCGTCTTTTCCCCTGACTAGGTTGCATCGTTCGAACAAAAAGGCAGAAGTTTTCACTGAAGCGTCAGCGAAGATTGTGAAATGTCCCAAAGCTCAAGGATTTGACCGAGTCAGGCCATCGGGTCACGCGAATCAAAGTCCCCACTTACTGTCGAGAGCGAGTCCTTCGTTGTGAACGCTGATGTCTCCCAGGCGCTTATTCTTTCTCAATTCCTCTTTAACTGTTCGATGGATTAAGTGCAGCCAAGAGCACATCACGGCTAGCAGGGAGATTATGCCGCCCCGGTCTACAGGGAGACTTCTTCGAGAAAGTACAGTTTGTCCTTCATCACATAATCGCTTAGTTTACATAACGTCGGCCAAAAACTAGACGTCGAAACAACCAGGGCTCAGAAGAAGAAGAAGAAGAAGAAGAAGAAGAAGAAGCTACTGCTGGAACAAGGGCTTTATTCGTCTGACGTTTCGGATTCTCACTTGAAACCATCATTAGAGACAGTGGCAGAAAAGGGTGACTCGTGCACAGGAAGTTGCCATCAAGCGATTAGCGCACTAGCGGGCAACAATCCTTGATGAAGGGGAGCGAGCTTAATTGCTATGAGTATGCGGTAGCATAGCGACTGCATCCTATAAATACTGCAACTTCCTGTGCACGAGTCAGCCTTTTCTGCCACTGTCTTTGGTGATGGGTTCAAGTGAGAATCCGAAACGTCAGGCGAATAAAACCCTTGATCCAGCGATCGCTTCTTCTTCTGATCAACTGGTTCCTCGAACTCGCATCTTCGCTTGTATCGGCAGCCGTTCCGTTTGTCTGGTTTCTCCTGTGGCATTCAGTGGCCAGTGTCAGACGATAGCATGCTGCACGCAACCTGCGCTGAGCACGTTGCCGCCTCTGGAGGCGTCTATAGCCTCGTCATAAACTCCAAGGGAAGGCAGAGGCCCGAGTTTATGTGGCTAAGGCCAACTCCATCCTGGTCTGCGGCTGTGAAGTTTGACCCCTGCGTTCCGATGATCACTGAGGCTTCGAATTGTGGACTACGTCTTGGATATCTACCCTCACCGCTCATCAAGGACACTTTCTACCGGTTTTTCAGATGGTTCGGTCATGCACTATGCCTATGCTAAAAGAACTTGCTCATTCGCGAGGCTATTTTCCTGAATGCCTGTCCGGCTCAATATCGCCTACTTGGTATCCAGTTGAAGAGATAGTGTGATTAAGTCAGACATGGAAAGGATGTTGGGCCCGGTGGACCTCGGTGTCCAGGCCAAGAACTCTAAGCAGATGATTGAAAGGGACGTTATGGTTCTCACTCGGACTGACAGAAGAACTTATGTTGAGGGTTAAGACGCCCGGACCCATAAGCTGGTATTTTGGCAAAAGAATGAGGGAAACTCTACCGTTTTCATATAGAGAACTGGCATAAGTAGATTTTATGATTTATTTAACTCTAACTTTTACGACAGCAAAACAAAAATAGAAGAAAAGGCAAGTATAATACCGCCATTCCAAACGGCGAACTAGAAGAATCGACGTAAAGGAATGCCGTATGATTGCGAACGTTTTGGCTCTGAAATCTGTAGACTGGAGACGAAGAGCAAACGCCTGATGGTGGAATTCTAGAAGGATGTGTGCGCACCAACAAGTATGGTATTTAAAAGTGAGTTCGTGTAAGGTATTCTTCATTATAACCCATCCTGAGCAATATCTCGAGATCACAACAGATAATGACGTATTTGCTTTTTTCAAGTTTCTATTGAACTTGGAAGAAGTGGGGATAAAGTGTTAGTCAAATTACATCGAAGGAAAATATCAGTAATTTAATTGCGGTGGTCAATCGCACTCGAGCGTGTTGGATTCTTACTTTGTGTTATAATTTAAGGTAATCGGATAGGCCTGCTGAACTGTGTGTTAGTAGTTGGTGTTAATAACATTCCCGTATGGTCTGCATCGCAATAGCAATGGACGACAACAACGGCCACACCAGCACATGAGACGATTTTAACGGACTGAGTTGGATATGAGTGATACCTTAGTTGATGGCGACCATGCTTCTGGAACGCGTTAGACAGAGCCCATGTTACGTCAGTCACTGTGTTCAATCTCACGCCCAGTCCCACGACGGGCTCGAACAGTTTACTGGCGCATCGGAGAGGGAAGAGAGTGAGGGTTAAATTGAGTAAGGATCCATCCTCATGGCAAATCAGCGCATTCTCCACCATAGAAAATCTGACGAACTTGGAAAGATCATACCACCCCAACTGATGGGGTAACTTGCCTTTCTCACGACTGAAGGTCAGACTGAAATGACCATTTCGTAATCTGAGCCCGACGGCACCCTTATTTAGGTGGAATTCATGGCCACGCCCTCGCCCCTCCCCCGCCTCCAAATGAGGCCTGGTGCACGTAGTTTAGGAGGTCAGGTTGCATATGACACGTGTCAACTGGCTGTCTTTTTCAATCATCGTTCCCAGGCCCATTTGCAGTTGCCTCGATTTCATCTTGTCATTGGAAAATGGCTGGAGATGTACGAAAAGAGAGTGAAATGGATGCATCAAGTGTCTGCTTACTGATAAGGACATTCATATGTAGGTCGCTGTCAGGCGTATCTCCGTGATAGTGGGGTTCCTCATCACTCAAAATAGGTGAACTATCAACGATATCAAACTGCCCAGGCATTCGTAATAATTCCGGTTAGTCGCCGGATCCTGTGTGTATGTAAATGGTTCATTCTGTTCATGAAAGGCAATCGGGACTTTTGTCCGAATCCAATTTAACTGCGCTAACCATCGGATGAGCCTCCGATCAGGATATGCGTTGCCACCCCCGAACGACGACGGGTCGTGCGGGGTCGCTGTAAAACTATCAGCCAGCAGTAGCGGGTCTTGCGTGCAAAAGCCAAACTAATTCCCAGTAGAAGAGGCTGCCGGCCAGAGTAAAAGGACACAGACAGCTATCTAAGGTGTGCAAGTCCCTGGAAGACTTCGGAGAGCTCAGAAGAGGCCCAAACTGGTGACGGAGAAGAAAAAATAAAAATTAGTCGTAAGTTTCTCTTTTCTTTCGCCTATGGCATTTTTCTCATTTAGAATAACTATATTATTGACGGGCATCAGGAGAATCATTGGCAAGAGGAGTATGGGTAAATGTAAAACAAAACTGTGGACACATTCGATGATTATTTCGCTACTTACTCCATGTCATCATACTTTTATCGATGAGGAAACAAATGAACAGGTTACACGAACCGGTCTTAACACATTTCAACATTTGTTAATAAGCCTAGTTGCTTGCCATTTCGTCTCCAAAATCAGTAGCATCCTTGTTGAGGCCGCATATTTTCATTTACATCCGGCCAATCTATGCAAGAACTAAAAGTTGTCAGTGATGGGAGGGCGCTCATTGATCGTGTTACGGAACTCACTCGCTCCTTTGTGCCTTACGGGCTCTCTCTCGAGCCCAGCCAGCAGCAGCAGCACAGCGGCGCATCATATAGGCAGAATGGCATTTCCGACAAACAGGACTCGCTGTCCTGTCTGCTGCGATCGGGTGCATACAATTGTAGGAGGGCGCTCACTGATCTTGGTACGGAAATCACTCTCAACCGACAGGACAATGAGCCCGTGGCTCAGTGGTTAGGGACGTTGGCCTTCTAACCAACAGGTCGCCGGATCGAGCCTCAGGTGTTCCACACTTCGAGATTGGGTATGACTGCCTGGCGACGGCTACTAAGTCGGAAATGGCCTTTCCAGTCCCCTTGTCTTTTGGTAATGTTATTCTGTCTAAAAGCGATCAGTTATCATTTCGACTCGAAAAGGGGAGTTTATTTTTCACCAAAATTCAGCGGAACACAGCGCATGAGAGCAAAGTCAGATGATGGTCCGAATCACTGGTACTGATAGGATGTTGATGCTCATGTAATGAAAGTCCTATTATGACCGTCTGCTGGTACGTCTTCCAATGCGTTAAATCTTTCATTAATGAAAGGATAGATCGTACTGTAATATTGAACTAATTCATACAGGTTTAGGTCGAGACCAGCAAGTCGAGTAGCTAGAGATGTTCACTCAATCCCGAGTCGTTTTTAAGTTTGATGCCAGGGCACATCAGAACAAGTAGTCAGAACGGTCATGAGTTATTATCTGACAGCAAGCGTTTTTCGGTTGTCTGCTCTCTAGTAGACTTTCCGGTTGCTCTGTTGTCAAATACGAGGCAGAACATAACTACTCCGGGACAGTGCTGATGGCTTCCTCGTGAACCTGTGGAAGACTTGCGCAGACTCCATCTCAGTCCATTTTATTACACCTGTTGCTTTCCGAAGGCGAGACACGGTCAAAAGGACTGGAGATTTGTGTGGAAGTAGTGATAACCTGGCTTAAGCCCCCTCCCCCATCGCCGACGCCCGTCACTCGTGTGCTCACCCCTCCATCTACGCGAGTCAGACTTCGCCCACACGGATATCACGCCATGGAGAACTGCCATGAGATCCGATTAACAAGTTACAACTGCAACTTCACCCTTAGTGGTGCGACTCGATTTATCCAGCCAGACAGAAGCCATTCAAGCCACAATCATTTGGGCACCGCAACAAATAAGAAACCCATTCAGGTGCTTTTCAGCGAAACCAGATTGCGCATGACCGACCTCCATTTTTAACCCCTCTCCCGTCCTGTACCCGTGAGGAGACTGATCCAAGGGCACCAGAGCTGCGACTGGACGTGCAGTGGCTGCATCAGCAACCTCCCTGATCTGCTCATGGCACAGCCGATGTTGGATCGTTTCACCAATCAAAGCAGACTTCAAAAATTTAGAAAGCCATATTCGTAGGAGTTACTGTGAAAGCGGCATTTGGAAGGTATTGCGACGTCGGGAAATGCAAAAGACCACCTGGATCAGTATGGCAGGAAACGTGTACGGATACGCTGGCCACAGCAAGACGAACCATTATGCGCGGCCAAAAATGTTGTCTACCACCCAAAGGCGGTCAGGTCTCCACTTCTATTTATCTCAGAAGAAACACGGCTGCTGTCAGAAAAGTTGGACATTCCAGACCTCGGGGATGAGCCCTACCAGAGTGTCCTTAATCGTCATTTTTAGTCTACGACGAGGCGACCAGTGGGTCGTTGAAAGTTCAAATCAACGCCGACCTCGATTTATCCTGGAAGAGGAGATCAGGGCGATTCAGAGACTCTTCTAAGAGGAAATTACATTTTATGACAATATCCACAAAGGTGGCGACCCCCCAGTTTTCTGAGAAATTGGCTTTTTTGACCTATAAAACTTTATATGGAACCCCCAAGAGCTCAAGGAAACAATAGTCGAGAACCATAACTTTGTTGGTAAGATTCTTCTAGACTGCTTAACTGTAGGGCTCCTTTCGAATATGCAGTGTAGATTTTCAAACCCTGTGAAGTCACTGACACACTCTCACCAAACAGACCACTTCAAGAAAAATGTCGAGAAGCACTGGCAAGAGGGACAGTGGTCAGCGGTGTGCGAGGCTCCCTCACTATAATTCAATTCCCGCCACATTCACCACTGTCCCCCGGGTCGTGTTGGCTCCCATCAAATACTCACCGGTCGCGAGTGGCTCGATACGGCAAACAAACCTGAACAGGCTCGAGGACAGATCGATGCTCTGGCCTATGTCCTTCAATGTAAGTGCAGCTTTCTCCAACTTGGCAGCTACAGAGCTTCTAGTTCCAGGACTTACTTTCTTCATGGCACACCACTGCAACAAGTTGACAGTCAGAAGGACTTGGGGGGTGTGGATCACTTCTTCACTCAAACCAACAGTGAATTGCGCGAAAGCGGCTATCGGTTATGGCTACATTGCAACTCATTACGTGGGTCTTAACGGAATTTGACAAGGACATCTTTTCCAAAATAGTTGGCATTTTCGTACGGCCTCGTCTAGAATACGCCATTCAGGCATGGAGACCTTGGACTGTAAGGATTATACCGTCTTAGAGAAGGTCCAAGGGCGGACAACACGAGTGACAAACGATCTGGGAGCATTGCCCTACGAAACCAGACTGTCAACTCTCAACCTGTTTCCACCTTCCTACAGGCAACTACGCGGTGATCTGATACTAACCTTCCGTATTATGAGTGGCCTGGACTGTTGCTTAGTTCCCAGTGATTATTTCACTCGAGCTAGCACGCCCACTTTGCGCGGTCATCCCCTAAACTACGCGCGGGTAAAACAAGGATCAACGAAGGTTTTTTCAGTAGTAGAGTGGTTGCAGTGTGGAACGCTCTGCCTACCACTCTCCTCCTGTGTGGATTCATTTAAATGTTGACTCGACGCATACCATGCATCCCGGTTACTGGCCGCACGCGCACTCGCATAACCTTTTACCAACCTAAATGTGATTATGCTACTTATGATGAGTGAGTAGATGTTAATGTTTACCCTTTTTCGACTAGCTGCCTGCCTTTCACAAGCAATTATATGCACAGTCTCTCCCTCCAACTTTCCTTTTATCGGGGCCTTTCCCTGACTATTTGTAACCACTAGGGAGTTCAAAATAGCCCTTGGACACAGTGAATCGAGATGACTATCAGACGATGATTAAGAGCTTCGGGCGTCCCAGAAACTTTATATGCATAGTGCAGCAAATTCACGACGACATGCTTGTTCGCGTTATTCACAGTGAAATGACTTCACATATCTTTGTCAGAACAGTGAAGATTCTCAGGGTTGTAACCTGGCCCTAGAATTCTTTAGCCTCAGGCTTTCAGAGATATTAAGGTAGTTCCGGTGGGCTGAGCTTGCCAGCATCAGAATAAGTTACTGCACGAGTGGGAACCCTTCAATCACCTCCAAATGCATGTTTACCCAGGTTTACGACGACAAGAACACTCTCAGTAGTAAATTTACACTCTCAGCCTATGTCCGCTGTGAACTCACATTTCAGATAGCAAGTAGTCTGATTCAGAATCCTCAAGGATTTTTCTCAGTAGCAAGAGAGATAAAGTGTCGGAAATGGTCGCCATCAGTGCTCGAAGACCTCCAACATATCCACTGTAACAGGTGAAACAGCACACCTCCAAACCATTCAAGCACCCTGCACAACCTCGTGAATGCGGTCACGGTTGAGCTTGGTTGGAGAATGACCGTGTGGGTTAAAATAAGCGCAGCTCTGCTGTACCCAATCTAACAAAGGAGCCTAAATCGGACTAAAGTCCGTTCCGTTCAGTGGGGGAGTGGTTGCAGCGTAGAACGTTCTGCCTACCACCCTCCTCCTGTGTGGACTCATTTAAATGTAGACTGGACGCATATCAAGCTTCCCGGTTACCAGCCACACGCACACTCGGCAACCTAAGTGTTGTTATACTACCTATAATGAGTGAGTAGTCGTTCATGTTTACTGTTTGCTGCACCCAATCTAACAAAGGAGCCTAAATCGGGCTAAAGTCCGTTTCAGGCAACATCAGGAACCAGCACTTATGTGGCGCGCGTAAGATGTGGACGAAGCGTCCGAGTGCACCTGCACTCCTCCTGACTCAGTTTTGCCATTGGAAAATAGTGCATGCGGGCAAGAGGGGGCTGAGGTCAGCAGTGTGCGAGGCCACCTCGCTATAATTCAATTCCCTCAACATCCAGCACTGTCCTCCCCCAGGTCGTGTTGGTCACCATCAAATACTCACCGGTTGTTAGTGGCTGGGTACCGTCCGTAAACCTAGAGATTGCCTAACTACACTCATGACGACATGTCTGTCAACTTGTCACTCCCCGAAAATAATATACCGAATCAGAACCTGAGCTCCAGGTAGGCCGACCCTGGACCATTCCAAGAGGCACAAGTTCCACGGAGATCTAGCGCCGAGCCCTTCAGTACCATGGATTCGAATTCTGCCGTACATCTTCATAGGCCACAAGACCTAGCGCCAGGTAGGCGCAGAGTAAAACGATGAAGTCGGGTGAGAAGTACAGAGAGAAAAGAGTTTTTTGTAGCAAAACAACTTAAACTACAAGGTCAGAGCGACCCTAAACACCCGCTTCCCCTTCCTCCTCCATTAAACAATTCGGAGGTGGGGGGGTGGGAGGGAGGAGGAGGATCAGGTCAGGTGATGGCACACACACACACACGCGCATGAGATCTGCCAATAGTCGAAAGAGGCAGTACAGTTCGCAAAATGCGGGGGGGATTATCACAATTGCACAGATAAGTACATATGCATCCTATAAACTCGGCGACCCAAGGAGGATGTGTTGTCAGTGGCTATAACCTCAAAAAATACCAATGCTCGGGACGGGGCAGAATGGAAGGCCTACGCAGGGCTGGCAAGCAGAGCAGCAGAGGGATAAAATTAGTCTGTGGCCACAGAGACGCTGCAAAGGGCGAAGTTGATTTGTTAATGCGCAAGTTTGTGTGTATATGCGCTTGTGTGTATGTGCGCCAGGGGTTTTGAAGTAGCCTACTTCCAAATAGAGAAAAAAGAGAGAGAGGGGGAGGGAGGGAGGGGCGGGAAGCACGCAGTTCACAGAAATTTCAGAACCAATGATTTAGTTTGTACACTGCAGTGCCACTCATAAAGGCAATATTAGTCCCTCTTTAGATTGTGTCATGGAGTAAGCTTTTAGTGAGTGTGCCATATGCCCAAAATGTCCCCGGCTTAGGGAGGGCTGAACGAGAGCAAATGCAGGAAGATGGGGGTGGGAGCGAAGAGAGAGAGAGTTGAGGGGTGAAAAATCAGAAGGCGGGAATAGAGATTACGGACGAGGGGTAGAGACTCAGGAGATAGTGCAGGCTGGGCTGGCAAGGAGAAACTAATCGAGGACGCAGGCGAAAAGCGGAGGAAGTCGGATAGTCATGGGGTCGGAGGCTGGATGAGCGGAATTAATAAAGACTCCGGAGGAGGGTGATGGCGTCCAAGGGGATCAAGGACGACGAGCAAAGACAGAGTCCAGACAGATGAGGTGGAGGTCGGAAGCAAATAATTGGGAAGACAAGGACTGCGAATGCAAGGCAGCTGAAGAGTTTGAAGCTGAAGCGCACCTAACGACGAGCACAGGAGGCGTCAGGAAAGAGAGCCGGGGGCTGGGGAAGCGGGGAGGGAATAGAGCACGAAGGAGACTGAGGTAGAGGAGGCGGATGGCACGGCATAAGCGGGGTCCGAGGGAAGGAGTAAAGGCAGAAATAAGGAATAATCAGTTCATAAATGCACATGGACAGGTTGTGTTGGTGGCTGGAGCAGGGATGCTATAATAACTAAGTGCTATTGCAGTACTATTGCTGCCTGGGGGGGACTGAGGTCATGTCGTAAGCATGGATAGGCTTTCCTCAAGACGGAAAATATTGCCGCAGCGTTTTGCATTTACTCACTGCCCGGACTGGGAGCTACATGGGAGGGAGTGTCTCGCTCGCGCTGTGGAGAAGTTTCGGGGTTTTCAGGGACCGTCGTTGGGACGGGAGAGGAACTAACAAGGAGGGCGGGAGGGGAGCCAATGTCGGCAGCTTCTTCGGCAGGAGACTGCGGACTGGAAACAAATGCTTTGGGTGAATGAACGGCTCCAGTGTTCTCCGACGAGACCATCGCATCCTCTCCTGCAGTCTGGTCAACTTTCGCCAAAGAAGGTAGGGAAGGCGAGGGACTGTTTTTGAGTACGTTATTATTCTCCTCTTCCTCCTCCCCCTCCTCCTTGCTAATCTGCTCGTCGTCTTCATGGTTGCTGGTGGTCGATGCGAGAAAAGCCCCCTCACATTCCGATTTCCTGGCTTCCACTGATGCGGTTTCTGGAACGAAGGTCGGCACGGTGAGGGTGTAGGCGCAAGAGGCGGAGGGGGGACGAGGAGCGAGCACGGTCAGTCCACTGAATGAATTTACTGCCGCATGGGAGGAGGTACGAATCATGAGATTCGTGGCGGAAAGGACGGTTGCGGTGGGAGCACTGCAATTGGGGGAGATTGAGGACTGAGAGGCGGAGACACTGGTAGAAGAGGACGCTGGGGGGAGAGCGATGAGACCACTTCCGACGCCAATGCCAGGGGTGGATACCGCAGCCGCAGCTGCCGCCTTCACGGCTGCCACATAGGCTGCCGCCGTCGAAGTGTCTGCAGTGGTGTCGGGGGCCGTCGGCGGCATCGGCTTAGGTAGGCCACTTGTCGAGGTGCGTGCACGCTTGTTGGCAAACCACTTCTTCACCTACACAGGGGAAGTAAATACAGACGGGCATTTGTCAGACAACCGAATCATGGCAGTAGGTAATGCTAGTGTCTAAACCGTTTACGCTAAATGTTCCCCAGCCTTCTTGAACAAGGTAACAAACAAACAAACTGTACACTATAGCTTTCGCCCTCACTCTCCGGGATCAAAAGTGACTTGAGCTGTCTGGCAGCATTGGAGTACGGTGAAGCAACGAGTGTTCGACTATCGGACCAGGATTGACCAGCGTTTGAGTCCAGCTCACACATGCACAGAAACATCGGCTACATCCGCTGGCGACGTCATACGACTGTCGATGCCGAAAATAAATTAATGTGAAGCCTGTATAATTCGGAGGATGTCGCGCAATGCTCGGTTATGTTCTCACCCCCTCACGCCTTCACTTTGTCATCACATAAACTCCCTGCAATATGTCATTTATCGCAAACTATAAGGACCACCATTACCCACACGAGGTAGGCCCAGCGGTGACATGAGCGCAAATTTACTTATCATGAGGCAGACTTGAGCTGCACCGATCTCTCACGGTCCCTTCCCACGTCACCCACCATCGTGTAAAGGTAAAGCAAAGTCAGGGTGACCGGAAGTGGGCGTTGGCATAGTGACTGACAAAGGCAAACAACCCGTCGATGCGTGTTACACGCAACCTGGTCCCCTAGGTCTTATTTGGTGCAGGCGAGATCATGGATCCTACATAAGTGAGGGTGTTATAATGGTCAGATTAGGAAAGCGTCATTTCAGTCTGGCCTGGAGCTCCAACTAAGGCCGAGTTACCCCACCGGCTGGCCTCATCTGATGCCATGACTGTTGGCGTTTTATGATGCTTTAAGGCCCGTCAAACTTGTTATACACGACAGTTCAATTGTCGTTGCCAACGACGTCAACCGTATGCTTCACAGCAGAATGAGGACAGGGGGGGGGGGAGAATTGTGTGTGAATTAGTTTGTAATGATAGTGAACTTGCACAGCATCTACCGCAATCCCTCCCCACTCCCTCCCCCCGCCTGGGCCTGACGTCAAGACAGAGGCGGGAAGATCGGATGTGGGAGGGACGCAGGTGGCCGGCGCGGCCGGAGCCGCCCCTGGGCGTGCCGCTACAGACTTATTATTAGCGAGGAGTGCGCAGACATGTCATGAGGATGAATCTATCTTCGGTACGGGCCTAACTTCCCATTTCCTCTGCCACAAACAAATGAACAGTCTGAGCCTGTCAGCCGACTGGGTATTACACTGAGCGCAGTTGCTGATGTGACCTAGGCATCCATCTAACGCTTTCTAAAAGCATACATGGCAGTATTAGAGGCATGGCGAGCCTCACTGCAGTCTGAGTGGTGTGTGCTTCTCACTCCTCATTGAAACTCCACCTATGACCTTCGCAGGCGGCTACGTAACGACAGGTGGAGGGGATGCCCACAAGGACGTTTTCCGCGCCAAGTGCAGGAATCGTGACGTTCAAGCGACCACTCAGTCAGCAGGTATATTTGCCTGCCACCCGTTTATCAAGCACTAGGAGCAGAGAGCAAATCAAGAATCCAAGCGGCATGACGGTTGATACTGCTTATTTTTGAGTGTAAAACCTCAAGGAATTACCGCGCCTGTTTTGTGTTAGTTGTGGTGACTACTTCAGTATCGTCCCGTTTGAGGTGACAGTCATTTTCGAGTGTATGGACAAGGACGGCGAACAAGGGCTATGCTGATGGACAGTTGGTTTGTGTTCATTAACTGTGTGTTCCGAGGCATCGACCTATATGGTCGAGACGCACACAAAAGCAACGATAAATGACGTTAGCCTTTTGTCACTTGGGGGTGAGATACCTTACTCTATATGATGCTTATCGTAAGGAGGATGTCGATATGTGAGCGATGCAGATACCAAAACAGATTTAGTCGCTAGGCCATCGTTACAGAGGTTCCTTGCAAATTAATGTCCTCTACGCAATTGCTACTTTGGCATATGTACATTTTTTATCTCAAGTTTAAGACGCGCACTCTGGATTTTCCCATTCTGGGCACATCGGTGGCTCACCAACGGGCTGCACGCACGTAACCACGTTTCAGTGCAGAAAATACGTACGTGTGCACACTCGCATAAAAGTAGGGATTTGCGCTCTCTCGCCTGTCTGTCATGCCTGTAGCCCTCCCCTCCCCCTTTCGCACCACTACCATCGTCGCGACCTCGTGGGGCTGAGCCGGTCACGATGTGAGGGTGGGACGGTGGGGAGAGGCTGGGGTGGGAGAGAAGAAGAGGAGGAGGAGTGTGCTGCATAATCGATCTGATTTCGTCCTACATTGCCGCCTCAGTGGTGCGCCACCGCCACCTCCGCGGTCCACTGTTTTTCCCGATTTCACGCGCGCACACGCTGCGAGGTGCGAGCGTCGAGCTGAGTGCTCGCGCTCACCTGGGGACTGGTAGCACGTGCGCACCATACACGTATCACACGTGCAGCATCAATCAAAGACTCGCCTACATGCACGTGCGCACACAACTCCCATCCGCAAACACTCCCCTCCCCCCTCCGCTCTGCACACGCACGCACACACACACAGAACAGATGCAACTGCCTCCGCCTTCTCTCCCCTCCCTTCTTGCCTGGCAGAGTGCGCCCGCGCGAGCGCAGAGGCACTCGGGCAAGATCACTCGTGCTGTGATGCCAGCACCCAATCGTGACGTCCACCGGTTTAAGAGTGCGCCTAGAGGACTGTTGCGCCTGCCGCCGTTTCAGATGGTGCCAATGATGATGATGATGATGATGACAGCGTAGACAGGCTCGCCCTGCCGGTTGTCAGGGGAAGAACCCAGCATACGTGTCTGAGGTCTCTCATCGATCGTGCACTCCTTGCTCTCATTGGCTGAACTCCAAGTGGGCCAAGGAGGAGCAGAAGAGGGAGTAGAAGACGCAGGTGAAAGTCGCCCAGAACGGCAATTTGTAGGCATGCACATATGCACCTCCAATCGGACGCGTTTTGGGCGTCCGGTTGGGGTGTGTGCGCGCGGTATCCTTACGGAGTGTGTGCATGCTCCTATATTAATACATCTATCAAAAGAAGAGTGGGCGTTCACCGGGAGGGGTTTATTTGAGATCCGACGTTTCGGGTAGTTTACTCGTCTACCCATCTTCAGGGACTGAGAGGTCCTGTGCACAGCACTCCTTATTATGGCGCCCTTTGTCCAATGCGTGATCCGCCAATGCCGCCTGTGTGGCTGCATCCAACCCGCATGTCACCGTTACCTGAATCGCCCCCGTCGGTCGCGGTGATGACTGACGGCCCCGATTGTCCCGCGCCGTGACTGTCCCCCGCTAAGAAGGTTCGTAAAGTCAGATAAGGGGGAGGCAAATTAATGTGGCGGTTGACAGAGCGGTCGGTGGACATCCAGGCTTCTTGCACTTGCCTTGCTGTGTGGTCGCCGCCCCGGCCCACAATCTCAACGGCGTCAAAGTTGAAGATGTGTCCCATTTGCGCGGCATGGGTGAACGCCCACTCTTCTTTTGATATGCCACCTGGGAATCGGATTTTCACTACTATTGATGTAATACATCTATGTTTACCCACGCAATGCTAAGAAACGCCCAGGTTGCGGCTCAAACAAACTTGGGTGAGAAAGAGACGTTGGATGAACCTAGGCGGTCGGCCAAATTAAGGGGTTTCCTGGACTGACTGAGTCTTGCTAGGAGATGGGTCGAGGGGACTTCTCTTGACCTATAAAGAGGATCGTTGTGAAGTCACACTGGCCTGAACGCAAGTGCACAAACTGTGGATATAAGGTGGTTTCTTGTTTTCTTCCTTTCCTAAATGGTCACCTCTGAAAACCTAGTAATGGTGGTGACACAATGATTGGGTGACACGAGTGCTGCAACCCGCACGCAAAGGGTTATTTATTTGTAGGCCGACGATAATATTATGATGATTCTGATGGTTCCATTGATCGGAATCATAGGGTACTCCAGAGATTTTGCTCATCGACGCATGAGAGAAGGGGAGTCGGGATAAAAATACAAGGAACTAGGCTGTTCTAATTAGGTCCACAAGCTAAAAAACTGGCGAAGCCTTCCTCACAGAAAGAATGCGACCGAACTCGTTAGAAGACACAAACCGCACAAATCGGCGACTACAATGCGCGCTCAGCTTGTACCCCCGCGGATAGGGTTGGCTATTTGAATAGGTAAGAAGTCGTCTACAAGATTTATTAAGACAGCTGCAACGCAGTGTACTGTGGAAAATTGGAAAATCAGCCCCTACGCGCGAACACAAACATTAATTGGCAGAAAAAAAAACCGGTCCAGTTGACTAGAGTCGCCATGCGTGTGCTTGAAACCGGATACCAATTTGCTTGAAACAAAATTTGTATCCTTAGTGTCTGTTCGTTCACAGTATTTGATCGTCTCCGACTCAACTGTTCAATGAAATTTCGAGTATGAGCCTAAAAAATCATGTTCCCGACACTTAACCCTACGTCTTGCATCTAATAACTTCTGGAATTATTACTTTGATTTTGCTCTGGAGTTCACATTGAGAGCGCTGGAGGACCGACTGAGAAGCCAGGTCCCTCGCAACTGTGTCATGCAGCAGCAGAAATATCGGCGAAACATGTGTCCGGACTTTTAGCTAGTACCTGTGTTTTGAGTACGGTATAGTCATATATATATATATATATATATATATATATCGGTTACGGAACCCACTCGTCTCACTGTGCCTTGGGCCTCTCTCTCCTCCTCGTTTTAATCTATAGCTTCCAGGTTAGTGCCTCTGAAATCTGAACCGTTACGCACTCAAGAAATAGGAAGAGGTTTGCGGAACAGTTAAGTCTCTGTCACACATTACTGTTTCTTCACAAAATAAAACTCTACAATATGTGGCAGTTAATCATTCATAAGGCGAGGTCTGGGTAGTTTCTGATCAAAAACATTTATTTTTGATTGGCTGCTCCTTTCCATACTATTTCCTACAAAAACCGTAGCCTGGATTCAAAGGCCAACTGTAATGATCATACAATGTACTGAAACTGGTCTAGGTCTGTGAGTGTCCGCATTCACATGACGTAAGCACTCCCGACTTTTCCTAACAGAACATGAGCTAGTTCTTAGTGTGGTGGGCGTCGAGTAACATTGAAATGCCTGATTCCGATTTAATCTTGGGGTGGATGGCTGCTGACAGTGAACAAACTAGTCCTTCTGTCGCAAATGGAGGCGCATGCTCAAGTTCCAGGTGTATGCATTAGTGGCCTAACACCGGAACAGTTCGTTTATTTTTCCGGGTGTTCGGACTCCTAAAAGAGTCCCTCGTCATAGATAACAACGGAAACAGAAAAAGCAACGAAAATGTGGATGCGGAATTTTCATAACCTGTCCAACGCAGTCTTCGTGAGCGAAACCTATGAGCGGATCAAGGAATGCAATTCACGAGGTAAGAAGAACAGGAGTAGCAGCTGCCCTTGATGTGCTCGTCAGGCGAGGTCAAATTTAGAAGACGGAAATCGGGGAGACAACGCACATCATACAGCTTTCCAGTTTTCACAGCAACCACTCAGTGGTTCTCAGATGAAGCTGTGTGAGAACACTCTTCAACCTGGTCCAGACTAACTCAGCAAACCGAAAGACAACGAAGATCATGCAGCTCCTCAGTTTTCATAGCAGTCTTCCGGTGGTCCACAAACAAAGCTGTGGGAGAATGTTCTTAAAACGAATTTAGACCCATTGCAGTAACCCGAAGGAGAAAAAACACACGAGGCCAAATATTTACGCGACAAGTTTATGCAGAATGGCTGTTCGAAGGTGTTTATAAGCCTGTTCCTACGCATTTGCCCCGGAGGACCCAAACGGCAACATCAACAAGGATATGACCTGCTCAAGAACGTTTCAGACGCGACCGAGCGCACCGTGGCGGGACTGGGTTCCGCAAATGCATGCCGGTCCAAATTTGCCATGCACAGCAGGATCATGAAAGTCGGGGAACGATTAAGTCCCAGTATCGCATTCTGTGCCTAAACTGTCCTTGTAACTACACAGGTCAGACTGAACGTATGCAGAAGATATGCAGAGAAAAAAGCACAACACCCACCTGAGAGTACGTGAGCCCTGATTTGTGTGCCAGCATTTTCGTGTCATCCGTCGACGGGTAGGGCTTATACTGGTGCGAGCTGTACC
>CACRXP010002119.1:0-16635 GCA_902702965.1 Spirometra erinaceieuropaei
AGGTGAGCACCCGCGAGAGCCGCCCAAATGTGACCACTGCAAAGGAGCATCACTCCATGCACTCAAACATGCCTCTATGAGGGCATCGCTGTTGGCTTTAGTTGACGGTTTGGCGGAAGTGTTACTGGCTACAATTCAGTAGCAGTATTTAAACTTCATCATTTTATGTTTTGCTATCGAGGTCGCAGTCGCCAGACGCTCTTGAAATTGCACTACAAGATATTGGATAGGACACGTTCCCACTCCTTCAATGCAGGTCCACACTCCAACTGAAGTCAATTGTCAATTGCTGTCTACTCATCTTGCCTTCCCAAGCCGTCTTTCAAAGCGTGCACACCGTGTCATTAGCATTTGCTTGAAACTGCCTGGCACCCTCCTCCCATCCGAATAGACGAAAGCAGGATTTTTCGCCTTCGCGCACAATTGAATGCCGCGCCTAAGCTGCCGCGGTCTTCGCTAGTCTCAACGAGAAACTCCATGAAGTCATTCGCATATGCCTGCTTGACCTCTAGCCGGCCCCCACCTCCGCCTTCCAAACACCCCCTATTGTGCGCTCCCTATTCCTTGCGCCTGGTCCTCGATTTGTCATATTTGCATCCCAGTTAGATGCGTGCGTGTGCTATTGTCGACTCCAACTTCCCCTCTTCTATCTTCTGATTGTCTGACCATGGGAATGACAGAAGACCTTTTGTATAAGTGATGGAAAACAGGGACGCATGTGGACGCAGTTTCCGCTATATGATGGGAAGTTGTCATGCGACGTTGTGGATACATTTCGGCCTCTTAATGCTACGCTGCATGAGAACTTTGTACTTTTGTTGTGAAATTTTTGATAATGGCGCACTGTCCATCTGCCAGCTCCCTGCTTCTACCAGTTACCCATCTTCACGGCACACCTTGCAGTGCATTTCTAATGTCGCCAAGTTCTGCGTTCCCGAATCGACCAGATTATCTTTATCTCTGTAACATTATTTTAATTTGAACTCTACTTTTGTGCATTTGGAGCTCGGCTACAAGGGGTTGATATAACAGGTGGTTGTTTATTTTACAACCTTTATGTCTGCAGGCGGTCGATTAGATGACTTATTTTCAACTACCTTCTTTCATTAGTAGCCGGTATGTTTGCATTGCAGTCCGGTCATCGTAAGCGACAATGTCCACCGCGTGCCCTACGGAGTAGACGCATCACCGATTACTCGAAAACATTTGTTTTGTGATGTGGCAGACTTCTGCAGCATCTGCCGCAGTTTGTCCTCCCACTCACAACCTAGTCTGCTCCCATGAACAGACAATGTCAGACGGACAGTAGTTGGGCGCGGATGCGGTGGCTGGCAAAACTAGACGTCCCGCCCTCGCCTGTCACACACGACCTGGTTCCCAGTGCAGCTGCTGGTACTTACGTGTGGACCGTTCTAAATTCCATTGGTAAAAGTGTTATAAGTGTTGCGCTACTATGAAGCCATTTGTGAGAAGGACCGACCTATCCCATCTGCTGGCATTCTTTAAAACGACGACATTGAGTATTTTGTGACAGGTTCAAACACGTTAGATTTATTATGGTGAACATTGCATTGAGGTCTAAATTTCCAGTATTGCAGTCACCTTCATACGATAGTCCCATACTCTAGTTTTGTTCGTCTTTTGAAAAGGGGTTGTCTGAGATTTCATTTAGAACAAAGTAAGGCAGGAAACTATGTTTTCTGTGGTTCAGCTCTGACTTACAGAAACGACCGTTGCTAAAAGTTTGGATACGACTTTTAAAAATACTGTGGTTAGGATAGGCTTGCGCAAAAGGCCCAATAATTACCACTGTTTTTACAGATTATTCGTTTTTTTGAAAAATCGAGGATTAGGTCGAATTGGTACTGATACGATTTCTGAATAATGTTTTCTAAGATTAAAACAAACAACTGGCAGTTCGCCAAGCAACAAAATAATTCTAGCCTGAGAAAATTAACATTCAACTGTGAGACTACGAAGGGCAAAATCTACCGAAATACGGTGAGCTTATTGGTTGATAAATCGACACTACTGTAACCAACGGAGACGATAAATTATTAAAAATCGAATGTCACCAGGAAAGCCCAACAATTAAAGACATGCAATATAACCTCACATCACTTAATAAACCCGATTTTCTCAAAAACGCATTTCCGAAAAAAGTAGAAGGCCGTCGGGGTGAAAGGGGGTTGCGGCAATGAAGGGAAGGCAGTTTGCGGAGCCACTGTTAGGCGAATTATAACTACCAGGCTACCTTCTCTACCAGTATCTTCGCTCACTGGATACATAAGAAAAGTAGCTACAATTGAAGAAGTCGACTTCGACCGACAAGCATTTTCGATCACATGATCTGTGTCTGAACATCTACCACAAAGGACTACACGAGGATTGAAAAGAAGACGTAACCACTCAAATTGCATTTTAAAGACACTTCGTCAGCAAACTTCGCCGATGTCACCAGAAGTTCGTTAGTGCGCGCACTTACCCAATCACCGTGATATGACTTATTCCGAAAGGCACCTTGAAGGTTAGAATAGGCTGTCTGTCGGACTTTCCAAGAGCACATGTGCGCACTTACGTGTTCCGCTAGAGCAGGTAATTTTGTTCGAACGGCTAGGTGCTTAACCGAGCGAACGACAGAGGACCGACCGGTCTGGTCATGTCGGAACACGGAAACCATCTCAAACGCAGTTGTGACTAAATTGTTTAGAAGCAGATACTTGGTAGACGACAACAAGGCATTTAAAACCATCTCTGAAAGCCCGACGTTCGTTTTAAGTACCTGTGCCAGCGTAAACTTGTAACGGCAAAGGCAATGGTCATACGAGTAGCCAATTCTACCTTGTGCTCTCACTACGCGCTGACCTATTTAAATCCTCGCATGTTCATACGCGAATCGTGTCACTTCTAGTTACAGCGACAATGCATTATCACTGACGGATTCGGCCTTCCGCCCCTTCCCATGCCTTTCGATAAAACTACACTAACCCTGGTTCCTGGCATGTCCGAACGCCTTTGACCTTCTCTCCGCCACGTCTGTCATTCAACTGGTTTTGTCTAAGTTTCCTAGCCCTACGCAAGTTAATTGTATCACTGTAGAAAGACACTATTAAAAACCAACCACGGACATTTGCCAAATATCAGTTCTTAAATGATTGCATGGATATCATTGCAGAACAAGTAAATAGTAATGGTCAGTTTGTAAGGACGCTGGACGTACCATCTCATTTTCCAGTCGTTACTCCACACATCATGCCAGATGACGATTAAAGCATTACGCAGGTTTTGGGGTTATTGCACCCACGCAGCATCGGCTGTTGTAATTCAGCGTAGGACTATGATGTAACACCAAATATTCCTTAATTCTAAGCTAAGAGTTTAAACATGGAGCGCGTATTTTTATTTTACTCGTTCCCTTAGTCCCCGTGTCCGTCTTATTTATCAATGTATGCAAACTTCCTTCTATTTAGCCTCTAGCTACCCGCTTCTCCAGCACTTTACCAGATGAAAAAAGTTGGAGAAGATTAAAAAGACGCGTGTTCAGACTCCAAGGAATTTTTTAAAGTCTTTTACGTGGTAACTCGCACCAAGGGATGATTTCGATTGTAATTGAGACATAATTTAATACAGTTTCCATTGACTATTACCAACGGCAATGTCATCATTCGTGACTCCTCACGTTTTACCAATATTCCTTAATAGTCTTTTGAATCTCTGTCTTTGCTTATTCTGTCGCCTTTCACCTGACAGCATTGTCAAGGAAGTTGTGTTCATGTGTGCTCCAGATGTGGATGTTTGTACATTGTAGCGGGACATTGCACGTTTTTAATAAGATAGTTCCGTGGGTTATCTGGAATTAAAAAACGATTTGTGGAGACAGTAGTTAAGCAAAATATTCCACAGTGAGATTTGAACCGGAAAACTAACAGGGGATAACGTAGACCTCGTACTAGATAGCGCATTCCTAAGTACATGTTTACGCGTGTTAATACCCAGTTGAGGGACTTTTCTTAATTTTTTCATGCGGCTATAGCTTAGCCCACTGTTTAAGACGCTGCATCTGCAGAAAACGCACTAGATCTGTATGTTTTTGCAATAAAGTAGGCGCGCATACTCGAAGACGCAGCGGTTTGCTAGGACCCAATCAGCTCTTCACATTGCATATCCTCCGACGCGCACCCCAGCCACGAGTCGGAACAACAAGCTAATCGACTAATCCAGTGGGTATCATCCGCAGTGCCTTTAAGTCAAATTTGTTTTTGTTGCGCTGCCAAGATACCTTCCTTTGCAACCAGCCAAGTCATGGATCAACAAAACCACTGAGTATCGTCTCTTTTCTGCATAACCAATTTGGCGGCTGCGGAGGATGGAGTCATAGTGCCTGAGAAAAACAGATTTGGCGTCTAGCATTTTATGGGGCGTGAGCTTACCATCGACTCAATAACACGATATGTTCAGCTGCTGCGGCGCATAGCCTTTCGTGAGAATCGTTTTTGAAAATAATTGACACACTCCAAAGAAAGTCAAAAAGCGTTTCACATGACTTCAAGGAAACAGCAGGTGGATTTTGGCTCCCACATTCCCTGACTGCGTCTGTTTATTTTGCTTTGCCAGGCAAATATTGTCGGAATAGACTGAAAATTGTGTTTTTCATTAGTTGCGCAATGTATCTATAAACTACAGTTTGCCTTCATTGCGTTTTTCACTGTTGTGTCTTCCCCAAGTTGTAAAAATTTTCAATGTCCTGCAGAGTCTGCTGTAGATCATCCTGTGAACTACTATGATTATCTACTACAAAACTGGAGAGAGCTGGATAATTATTTGAATATTGCTAACTATGCCTAGGGACCAGCAGCCCGCTGTTCCCCAAACGTGCCATGCAAATATCAGAAATCATGGAGTAGAATATCAGTTAGCCCAGGAATTACCAGGGGTATCAATTAATATACACAAATGTTTCGCCAAATTGACTTCCGTCTTGCGGTTCTTTTCAATTTCGTACTCGTTGATGTTAATTAGTTGCACAGGTTTGGATACCGCCTCAGCATTTTGAATGTTAGTCAAAGGAAATACCCAAGCCGAAATAGAAGAAAATTCGCGAGGTGACCCAGCCAACCACAAAGATTAGTCGGTCGTCAACGATGACGAAGTAATCTGCAGTTTGCTCTCAAAGAATACGAGTTCATACACGACCGGAGGCAGTCACACAACCAACGCCATATATTTTGTTCGATGTTATTCGGGGTAAATTGTGGCACGCAAAATCATGCCCACCGCACTAAAGTTAAAGAAGGTCATTTGGCCTAACGCGACACCTGTTTAGCACAATCAGTTTTCCTGCCTATTAACTTGGGCCAGGGAGACCGACGCATACCGGACCAACCTAACTCAGTCCTGATCTTGGACGGCGATGGATATGGAAGAGGAGAAACGTAGACGCGGTTTAAATTACCGCTGTTAGAAAGGCATTGTGTGGAAGCGGTGGACGTCGGCTCCGCGACTACCGATCTGCGACCAACGCGACCTTTCGACAATTTATGTGTAATGTTTGTCATCTCCCAACTGACTTCTCCGTTGCCAATGTTATTAATAACAAGAACACGGAGCCGAAACATCATTTCAAGACCTTATCATTGACATCATTGAAAATTAAGTCAGATGTTTTGGTTTAGGATTGTTAAGAAATGCTCTTCCCATGAACACGCACGAAATGCATCAAGCTCTTATTTGCTGATATGGGAAAATGTGTCTCAGATCAATGAAGATGCCGGGAATGCACATAAAGTACTCCAAATAGCATGGTAAACATTATTAACTTCCTTCTATAATGCCTGCTGGATAACACTTCGAAACTACAGACGGATATTATTTTTGTTCTATATACTACTAAAGCAAATAATACCCGAAAGAGTACAGGAAACGTTGGGAGGACGTAGTGATGATCTGATCCCCTCTCGGCTGTGTTAACAACTACAGCGATATCAGTGTCTGGGCTTTTGGCTGGTATCCGTTTTCTCAGTTTAGTAGGTTATGTAACGTGAGCATACAACTGGATTCCTGCTGGTAGTTTATGAATGCTATATGGTCGTTTCACTCTAGTGGATAAATGTTGCATGAAACATATATTTCCACTTTTAAATTAAGCCTTTAATGATTTAGTCAGGTTTATCGATTTAATGTTAACGTACTTAATCCTTTGGACATTATACACGCTGAGATAATAATACTAGGCGTGGTTTATGTGTTAGACATATAATCGTAAAGCCCTTTTACATGTTATCGTTATGGAAATGGAATGTAAAAAGATTACTTTCGGTCAAGTAGAAGCCAGATCAACAAAAAAGCTAAACTTGAATCTTATTATGGAAATAGGTGTTTTAGTAAACATCAGTATGTGACCTACCTCATGAAACGTGACGCCGGAGCCTGCTATAAATAGGCTTGCACGCCTGAAACTAGAACTGGCAAAATGAAACTAGACTTGAGCAGACATACGCGTTACCCTATATTCGGGCAAATTTCCATCTACATTTAGGTGTTGCATCTAAGCTTGTTTTTTACAAAAGAGTGAAGTGATTTCGATCGTTTTAGCAAACAATACTTGCCAGACATAAATGTTGGCTTTTATGCAGCAGACATCGTGTGAAACAGATTCGAAAAACGCAGAATACTTTTAGAAGTCTAGGCTTGTGATGAACTTTTAAGACAGGTTTGTTAGGCACGTTCATATGAGCCTGCCATTTGCGAATGTGCTATCAACACCCATCAAACTGATCATCGCTGAGGGGCCATATTAAGGCATGCACATGTGAGAAGACACTTTTCAGCGGTCCAGTTTAGTTTCACATGTAATTTCGAAGCAAAACGGCTAGTCACTAATAGGTTGAGCAGTGTGTTCAATATTTATATGGTTGCTATTCCGTGCAATAAAAACGGCCCTCTTACATAAACATAATTGTAAACATACGTCAGTTCGAAATGTTTTCTGTTTATCTAAAAATAGACGCGGGTTTATAAATGCTCGACTTTCCAATGAAGGACTGTCCCAATTATGTGATTGTTTGTGGATATCAGCTACGCAGGTGGAATCAAAAATACCGGCAACTAAAACCCGACACAGGCAAATCTTACGCTCCCAGCTAGTTAATGCTCGCCATGTGGAACGCATACTGCTGATTTTGACGTTTGGCGAAGAAACGGTATCGAAATGTCCAGCCCTGTCGGTGTTAATAGCCACTGCATTTGCGGGTTGCTACTGACCAAAAAAGCAAGTCAACCATTTTATGCTTCAGCATACTTCATTCCGTTTGTCCTAACGCATACTTCGGAGACTACCCATGTCTTCTGTGGCATCAATGAAACATTTTCAAGACTTGTGGGCTGCCATACTTGAGACCGTCGAATACTGTCAGCGCTTTAACCTTTCGAGGTCTGGCACACGGCTCGAATTGCCTCAGAAAGGAAGGAAGACAATCTCGGTCGTGGTTAGTATTCCTTATAAGAGGTCGTTGAATGACTTTTATGTAAATTGTTGACGAGTGTGTATGGAAAGTGCACCTCATGCCATCTCAGTATGTTAGAACGTACTGTATGTCCCGGCTCAGAAATCGCGCAGTCTCCTCGGCATGTTGAAAGTTGACTGCGTTGATAACCACAAAAACATTTTTCGCCTCATCACGATCGTCATATTGATGGAGTTCCTCATCTTTGTGAGTCAGTTAGTCGTTATGCACCTTCCGCGGTCACGGCCAAACAAGCCATCTGTTTACCAGTATGCGATTTTGTTCGCAACCTTGCTGTTTTTGGCGTGGGTCTTGTGCAACATATGTTCCTCGGAAAATCGATTTAGGATTTACTGGTTCTTATCATCAAACCAGCCCTGGTGCTGATGCCATGTGTGACCGAGAGCCTTTACCGTGTTGGTTTGGACGATATCTCGCTGCCATGTCCACCCGGTTAACGTTCCTAGTTTAAAGTTCATGCGATTAAATAAATCAAACCGCGCTTAGTTGTAACACGCAATGCAGTATTTAACTTGCTTGATGTGTATTCACTTACGATTGTCTGTTTAGTTTCATTTGGAGTCTTATACAAAAGATTGCAAGACGGTTATTGTCCTAAAGCTAGCGCCAAACATCGCCTTTGTCACGAGCACCTCCTGCTGGCCAAGTCTCCGATCTAGGGCGTAATCCGGCAAATGTCAGTTACGTGACCGAATGTAGACGCGCGGGACCTTTTACTGGATTGGTAGACGAAGGATGTTGTTAGTCAGGAGGAAGATGCACTCTTCGAAGTTCGGCTGGAGAACACCTTTGCTGTTGCACCTGTCAACCTCGTTGCAACCGAATATTACCTCGGCTGTAACGTGGCCGGTTCTGACGCAGTCAGTGAGGATTTCGATGGAAGTAGACATGTCCTCCTTTGCCATAATCGCTAGGTGGGCTTTCAAGTCATTTTAGAATCTGTTCCTTACGTCATCGTAGTCGGTAATGAGTGGGGTTGGGAGGGGGCTACGTGGTGGTAAATGTGTTCTTGCGGGCATATATAATATATTCTAATTCCATAAATCTTATTCCAGGATTTAAACGAACAGCTAATAGTTTGATAGGTAAATAAACAAATTGGGGTTAAAAAGTTGTTATCTGACAAGGATACTAAGTAAGTGCTTTTCCGAAAATGTTCACTTTTGAAGAAGTTGACTTCGGTCGACAGGCATTGTCGATCGTACATGACGGAATGTAGCAATGAAACAGAGAAGCATTTGCAGTCTATCTGTGTCAGAGATGATACTCAGCTCGCTGCATGACCATCGGAACTACGTGAATAGACACCTGGTGCGCTTAACCATTTACAAAACAATTTGGGCGAAAATATTTTCCGTAAAATTTATCACCAGATGCACGGCGAAGCATCTGAAAATAAGAGCTTAACCAGGACGAAAAGAAGGAGTTACACTGACGTTGCAGGTACGAAGAAACTCCGCCAGCGACGTTTGCCAGTGTCACTGGATGTTCTTTATTGCGCACACTTGCCCTTGAAGTTCAGAATCATCTGCCTTTCATAATCACTAACGTTAGATCTGCGCATTCTCTTTTTTCTTTATGGCGGGTGATTTTCGTAGAACAGCTAAGTGCGCATACGAGCGAATGAGAGAATACCTGACCAAATCAGGCCGCGATGACCATAGGAATATCCCATTCAACCTTGTTTTTGTATGAAGCGCGTAAGGAAGTTTTTAGGGCTCACAGTGTCGCACTCCCATTCTATTACTTTTAGTCAAAGACGATGCCTGAGCACTGACGAACATAGCTTACGTATGCTTTTTGATAAAACTACACTAACGCTGGTTTCTGGCATGCCTGATTGCTTTTAAATCTCTTTCTCCAAAAACTGATTTTTATTGGTTGGTACCTAATTTCATAGCTTTACGTAAATTAATTATATAACTGTACGGACGCATAATAAATAATTGAACACGTACGTTTTCCGTAGTTTTGTTTTTTTAATGCATGTATGGTTATCATCGCGGAATTAGTAAACAACAATTGTCAGTCCCATCAAACCTTGTACCTTCCATGTCCACAGTGGTTACTCTTCGTAACATGCCAGGTAACAACTGAAACATTAGGCATTCTTTTGGCTTACTACGCATACGCAGAAATGGCAAATGAACTACGACGTTGCGCTATGATGTTAAGAAAATGTTATTTAATTCTGAGTTCAGAGGATATACGTAGAGCGTGCATTTTTATTTTAGTCGTCTCCTTCGTCTCTTCGTCCGTATCATTTATTTTTGTGCAAAAACTCATTTTCAGTTAGTCTCTGATTGTCCTCCTCTGAAGTTCTTTACCAAATAAAGAAACTTGAAGGAGATTAAAAGCCACGTGTCCGGACCCAAGGAAATTCTTAAATTCTTTTACGCAGTGACTAGCATCAGGGGGTGATTAGAAGAAAAATCGGAGTATAAATTAATCTTTTTTCATCGTCTATTACTTGCGACTCCCAAAGTATTACTATTGTCGCATTAGGGGTATTCAAATCACTGTATTTTCTCAATCTGCCGCCTTTCGCTTGAGAGCATCGCCAAGAAGGCTGTGCTCCTGTGTGCTCCAGATGTGGATACGTTTACGATGTAGCATGATATTGCAGATTTTTGATTAGTTAGCCCGTAGGTTACCTTGAGTTAAAAATAATTTATGGAGACACTTTTAAAACAAAATTTTTGACAATGAGACTGGAAGCGAAAAAGAAAGAGGTGATAAGTTGGACCTCGTACTCAATAGCACATTTGCAAGTATAAGTTCTCATGCATTTATGATCACTGGAAAGACTGTTCGGTTGGATACCAGTGTCGCAACACTCCGTTACTGATGCTAGTATTATTGCAGTTAGTTACCCATACTGTAAGCGTTGGTAGAGTAGCATTGGCAGCCGTGGTGGCGGTGGTAGTAGTAGTAATACTAATAGTAGTGTTATTAGTAGTATTCGCCGTATCAGTGGTGGTAGACGGGGGGAAAAGTTTTCTTCAGTGTTGCGACACTGTATTCCCGCCAGTGGTAGTAGTATTAGTAGTAACAGCGGTAGTAGTGGTAGAAGTAGCAGTAGAAGTGGTGGTGGTGGTAGTAGTAGTATTAGTGGTAGTAGTAGTCCGCCCGTAAGACAAGCTGGTGGGGGAATAGACAATTCTAAGTGTTGCGACACTGTATTCCCGCCGACTGTTCTTAAGCATTTTGTGAGACAATACATTAGTGCAGAGTTTACGACACTGTAGCCTCAGAAGACGCACTGGAGCTGCATGCTTTCGTATTAAACCATATGCGCACACTTAAAATCCACCGGTTTTCTCGTACTCAACCAGCGTTTTCTTTTTTGTAGCCTCTGGCGACGGCCTAAGCCATGGGTTGACGCAACCAACTAGTCAACCGTATAAGTGTGCACCATCCGCAGTGTCTTTAAGTCAAATGTGTTTATGCTGTGCTTTCCGAATTAGGAACTGGAGTTATGATTTTACGCCAAATATATTTAAATGCTTAATTGAAAGGATATATTTGGAAGTTGTATTCTCATGTCACTAATGCTCTTTTCTTCGCTGTCTGTCTTATGTACCAACAATCACCAAATTCCTTTTGTTTGGTCGTTAATTGTGCTCATGCACAGCAGTTTGTCAGATGAAAAAAATAAAAGAGGTTAAAAGGCACGAGTTAGACCGAATGAAGCTTTTCCTAAAGTCTTCCATTTGGTATTCGTCATCAGTAGATGGCTTAGCAATCAGGATTTCGTTGACCCTTACACAAATTACGAAATTAGTCGTGACTTTTCTGGTATTGCTATAATCGGCTTCAAAAATTTTCGGACCCCTCGTCTTTCTCCAACATGTCGCATTATTCTGAGATGGCAAAAAATCTTGCCTTCATGTAATCTCCAAATGCAGTCGCTTCCAAGACATAGCGTGCTGTTGCACGCTTGCGATGAAAGAACCCCGTAGCCTTCACAGTATTTTTAAAATGACTATCGAAGTGAATGCAAAAACAGCCTATTTGACGCTGGTGTTCGCAGGAAAGAACTAAAAAAGTGATACGACGAAGCTCGTACGACGCTGTATATGTTGTTAAGTTTGGAAGATTTATGTTAAGGTCGGTGCTTAGTAGCTTATTTGTAAGTGTATAATTTCGTGCACATTTTTTCCAATTGAATGACTGCTCTTAAGTCTTTCATGCAGCAACGAGTTTAAACACCGTTCAAGACACGGTGGCAACAAAAGTCGGATGGGGTCCGCATGGTGTTGCATTAAAGGAGATGAGAACTCTCGAAGTCTACCGGTTAGCAATCAGTCACCAAACCTCTTCCCTTCCGTAACCTCTGACGTCTATTTCAGTCATGGGTAGGCGCAACGGACTAACCAACTAAATCAGAGTGCATCATTCGCAATGCCTTTAAGTCAAATGTTTTTGCTGCGCTGCCTACATGCCTTTGCCTATAGTCAGCCAAGATGTGGACCAAAAAACCCGCTTAGCACCGTCTCCGTATGCATCAATAATTTGAAGTCCAAGCAGAGTCAGACTAAGAAGGATGCGGTGACAGTGCCTGAGGAAAACAAATTTGGCATTTGCGATTCTATGGAGCGCGATTTTTCCTTTGGTGCAAAACACCATAGGCTCAGGTTCTGCGGTGCCGAGCATCGTCATGAGAACTGTTTTTGAAAATTTGGCAGCTTGTGAAGAAAGTCAATGCGTTTCTATTGACTACAAAAGGCACACAAAGTGGACTAGCAAGCAATCAGCTCAATGCCTTCCGTAGTCTCTGGTGAACCTTAGTCATGGCTTTGCATAACCGACTAACCGACTGAGTTGGTTTGCAACAACCGCAGTGCCCTTAAGTAAAATGTGTTTTTGCAGCGCTTTCTACAACCAGTCAGCGGGTGAATCAATTAAACCGATGAGCATCGTTTCGTTTCTGCGTCAACAAATTGGAGGCTATACAGAGGCCAACTACGGAAGATAAGGCCAGACTGCCAGAAGAAGGTAAATTTGGCATCTACGTGAACTTTCCACCTACTAAATAACACGGTAAGATCACGTGCTGCAGTGCACAGCGGTTCACCAGAGTTTGAAACGTCAATTTTACAGACACCAAGAAAATAGATTTCATGTCTTTTACACGGTGACCAGCACCAGTGGCCGATTTGGAGCATAGTTTGAGTGTAAGTTAATCATGTTTCCATTGACTATTTCCGCAGGCTGCTATTGTTTGTGCCTCCTTACTTATCACTATTGCCGCTGCAAAGTCCTTCAAATCTCCGTCTGTGCTTGTTCTGTCGACATTCATATGAGAGTATTGCCAAGGATGTTGCGTTCATGCGTGCTCCAGATGTGGTGCAATTGGCGGCGCTTTAGATTGAATCGTGCTCAATATGTGCAACGCGGTCTTACATAATGAGTCATCCCAGTGAATTTTGTACTTCCTGTGTTAATTCCGTATAGAATGCTCAAAAATTTCCTCGTGGTTACAATAGCGCCATGGGTTGCTTGTAGGCATATTTAAGTGCTTCCACAAACTTTAGGTAAATCTTTTTCGAAAAACAAACTTCTAAATCAAGACGTGATTAGCAGTAGCTGCAGTGGGTGGGATAACTCATAAAATGTGAACCGACATTTCAAAATGTATTTTTGTCTCGAAAAGATTAATTAAATTGGGTTATAAAACGGATTAGCCTTCAGCATAATTCTATAATTATTCAAATATCTCAGGATGCCGACTTTCAACCAACCCAAACTCTGTAAAAAATGGCTACTTAGGTGGCACATTGTTCCATACAGATTTTCAATGCCCTTAAATTTCGAACTATAGTTCATGAAAAAAACATATAAATGCTCATTTTTATTCTGCAGCGATTGTAAACTACGTATTCTTTCAATTTCATACTCAAACGAATAGTAACATTTGATTTTTAAAAGCATTTACAATTTGCGAATAATGTTAAACCCTGAATTGCGGAAACACTTGCAATTGGAGCTTCCCGAAAACAAACCGTATATTTTCCAGGTACGGTAATCCACACATTTCTATTCGGTAATAAGAGGAAACTGTATGCCTTCAATAATACAGAAGTGGATTGGGGCCATATTATGGACTTTACAAACCATAATATAAAATGAAGTGACATAATGTTTTTAATGAGCGGCCATTACACGATATTAAAAAAAAGCCTCACACTATGAAAATTGTTTTAAAAATTGAATCAAGTCCTTCCTTTAAGTAAAAAATAGGAGGAATTCGTAATGTTCTACCGAATGAGCAAACGAATGAATAATTTTATGCGTTTTCCTCGAAGTGTAATTAACATTTTCAGGGCAGTTGAAGCCAATGAGAAAAATGCATGCCATTTAAGTAACCATTTTCACAGAACATAGTTTTGCATGAGGTGGTAAAGATGTCTGTTTAAATCTGTCATCTCGAGGTATCTGTGGTGTCATGAAATTATTCAGCTGGATGATTACTTATAAAACCCTTCTTAAGTCATCCTTTGCAAACGAAAGCGCATTTCGGAATTTCGGTTAACATTTTATAAGTAAGCTCACCTACGGTATGTTGCGAAGGCCAGTCCGCAGATTGATAACCTAAACTTTCGCATAAATTGGTCGTGCATAGTAAAAAGTATGTTCGTCGCCGAAATTTCCTTTATTTAACACAGCAAACATATGGACGGAAAAAATGACACTTGTGAGATTGAGGGCTGTTGTCTGACCAAGTAGCAAAACGGAGTATTATTTCTGAGTGCGAGGAGATTCCGTTGTTCTTTTTGGCTCTTTACTCGCCTGGTATTTGAGAACGGTGTAGTACGCCACAGAAAACGTCAACGCCTGTAGGGAAACATAAGATGCATATTTAAGTTAGAGATAGAGATCTCGTTTAGTGTGGTCTCTTGCAGGCTAGGAAAACACCAGGTCATGCGTGGTATATGCAGATGGGCAGGTCATATTCGCTGGTTACTGCGTCAACCACACCTGCATCCGTTTGGACACTGCTTAAGAAGGGGTAAGTGAGGCAAACGTAGATCAAGTCTGCTACCCAATACACCAATAAATACGATATTTCCGTTGATGAGCTCACATTATGAGGCTACGGTGCATGCGATCTCATGCGACAATCAGTTTGCCACCTATCGCATCTTCCACCGCCGCATGCAGAATGCTAGACTAGCACGCATTAACTACTTTTCAAGTTATATAACTTCGGCCAGTCAAGTCGTTTATGAAAGGCAAAACCTTTGTTATCTGGCTCCCTGTCGATAGATCTTATGAAATGTCGGTTGAAATGCTGCAATGCTTTTTCGATAAAGAAGGATTATCTGAGCACGGTGGTAATACTGATTACCCTGCGGCTTTGTCATATAATATGTCGGATAAGCAGGAAGTCAGCTTTTGCATACATTGAAAACATACTCGGTAAAGAAATGGCTACTTACGTAGCATGCACTTTTCTCGTTGATTCTTGATAGCATTACAAATACAAATATGTCTTTTATAAGCCATAAACAAAATATGCTTTAATTAAGTCGCTTAGTAGACAGTCATGTCATCTTTATATTTTGCACGCGAAGAAGGAGTAAAATTGGGCTTTAAAAAAACCTGCTCTAATTCGCGAACAATTTGGAGCCATACCATTTGATGTATTAACGCTTAGTGATTTCTGCCTACAAGATGGATGCGTTCCGCGTAAATAAAATCACATATTTTTTTACGTTAGGCAAAATATATCAAAGGGAGTTCAAATAATTTGCAATGGATGCGGACCATGTTGTACATTTCATGATTAGTTGCGGTAAACGATCATGTGCGATGCTAAGTGAATAGACATTGCGCGGTCAAGAAGAAGTTCATAATGAGACAATTCGTTAAAATTTAATTTTGGCCCTTCGTTAAGTAGGAAATATAAACAACTCGTAATTCTCCATTAAACTACTGAAATAACGCGTATTTACTTTATGCTTTATACATGATATATTTAAATTTGCACGACCACCAAAACTATTGGGAAAATGCATGCCTCTTAGGTAGTCACCTTTACCGATTACGGTTTCAAGGAGATTTAAAAGCAGTGTATTCAAAAGGTGCCAACTTTCTGAGAGCGAAATATTACAGAATTATGCAGCAAAGTAATTAGTATTACAGACGTGCTCAATTAATCCTCCCTAATCAAAAATGCATTTCAAAATTTCAGCCAACATTTCACTGTATGTCTAAGGATATCCCTGGACTACAATGTATTTAATGACGTTTTGCGCAGATCTTTAGTGGAAACCGAAAACAAGGGGTTTGAATACTACATTTATTTTAAAGAAGGTGCCCTTTCAGTTGTTCAGCTCTTTGTAATTTATCATTGTGGAAATCACCAACGGTTGCATCGGCATAGCTGGTGATCATTCCGGCACGAATCACCTTGAATTTCGTGCAAAAATGATTCGTTAGTGTCCGACAAATAGCAAGGTGCGCAACGGGAAATAATCGAAACTCCCTTACTTTGCATACAATGAAACCTTGGCTAAGTTTGAAGTTTCCACAATGAAAAGCAAAGTATTTACGGCCAAGAGGTGATATAATACGGTTTATTTTTAACAGAGCATCGAAAGTCCAAATGTACATAAGGACTGGTCAGATGGAGCCGCAGGCGTCATTAACATTCATGAGTAATGTGCAGTCATTAGTGGTTTGACCCTGACCTCTGTGAGGTAGTCCGTAAATTGTAATCGCACACTATTTATATTTTCACGTTGACTTAGTATAGGAAATGAGGTCTGTGACCACAACGTAAGTGAGTAAAAGATGAGTTTAATTATATTTATCCAAACGACCATAAGACTCTGAAATATGGGACTTGGTTATGGCTACTTCAGTATGTGTGTGCTTATTAAATATAAATCTGCTAATCAGGAACTTACCACGGCAGCGCACAAAATCAAACTCGCTATTAGAAAGACAGGCCAGCGTCTCAATATCACATCCACCGTAACTAGGAGCGAGAAAAAGCATGCATGTCTTTTGCACTGCAAATTGCCAAGTCTAAATGAATATTCTAGTGTTAGAATGGAAACTAAGCAGAATTTATTTTATATGGATATCATAGGCAACTTAAACT